>JASDQU010011219.1:91557-112360 GCA_032191745.1 Picea mariana
ACTAAATAATAAATTTGCATAGATTCATTTTAAAATTAAAATTTTTAATAAGAAATATATTTGCATTTTCTCTCTTTTTTATTCTTCTTAACTTCTAATAAATTTATAATTAAAATGAATCTCTGCTAATATACTAATATTAATTAAATCAAAAAACATTTTATTTATTAAAAAATATTAAAATCACAACTCCCTAAATAAAATTCCAATAAATAACCCAAACTTAAATTTCATAACTTAATAATAAATTCAAAAAAATTAAATTACATAAAACATAAACTATATAATATGATCTATATGAGTTGATACCATAACTTATCCCACCAAACCACTAATAACTATTTTTGAAGCAATCAGATCCATAAACGTGTAAAGAGGCCTATCATCAATCCAATACATAAGACCAACTTCATGAAAGGATTTCCTGGAATCAACTTCAAACAAAAGTTTATTGGAACTAGCTTTAAGGAAGTGTTTATGAGATCTAGCCTTCTTAATCTTGACCTACAAAATTTAATTAACAACCTATTTCAACCACAGTATAAGGAACTTGTTTACATCCCTAATGATAACCCAAAGTTGGACCTTTTGTAAAAGTATTAAGCTAACATAAATAAAATATGAAACAACTTGTTTATATTCCTAATGATAACTCAAAGTTGGACCTGAAAGTATTAAGCTAACATAAATAAAATACGAAACATTAATGATATAGAATTATATATTTATATAAAACTAATAAAAAATTAAAAAAGTAATGAATATATTATTTTAGCATTGTTTAACTGTTTTATGTATGTTTTTTTTTTTTTCAACAACATAAATCTGTCCTGCTGAAAAATGTTTGGGGCATTCAGATTATATAAAATTAATAACTCAAATTTATAGATCCAAGAATTTCTTGGAAAAATTAAACAAAAAATATCACGAAAAAAAAAAAACTTAAAGGATGGAGAGGATAACAATCATTTCTCACAACCATCCAAGCTACATCCAATTGACAAAAAAAAACGAAATAAAATATAAGATAACAATCATTCCTCACAACCATCCCTTTTCGTATTAAAATATATTTAATTTTTTTTTTCAAAACATCTAACATATTCTTATAAAATCCTTAACAAGGAAATTTATGGATAGAGTAAAACACAAAGCACAATAAAGGAGAGTAAAAAAAAAAAATTGTTTGTACTAAACTTTTTGAATTTTATGATATAAAAAGCTTAATTGAGTTTACAAACCTAAAAGTTTATGATATAAAAAACATAATTGAGTTTATACACCTACAAATTGTTAATTAGTATTTTTATTGGAAATCATAAATTTCCCATAAAGCATAGTAGTAAAATTCAAATATAAATATGAAATTAAACATGATTTAATATAGAAAAAATATGTCAATTTTCGCTAGCCCAATTAATTAAGGTGTGAGTTTGTGATTCGAATTTAATATCCTTATTGTTAGTTTAGTTAGGAGACCCAAGTTGGATGCTATTCTTGAGTGATTTTGACGACTTAGATACTCTTAGGTTGTGGTTTCTTAGCCAATGGTTAAGAATGATAGTTACAAACATGTTTCTAACAAACAAAAAAAATATAGAAAAAAAATATATTGAAAGAACCCAATATAATTCCAATACAAAGATATACATCTCATAGATATAAAAACATACATTTTGTTTCAAATTTAAAAAAAAATTTACTCTAAGAAATGTAAAATAGATGAGAAAATACAACTCATTCCTATGATAATTTAATTTATATTTATAGTTTTTTCTTTTTTGAGGGATTTTGGAAAAATACAACTCATTCCTATGATAATTTAGTTTATATTTATAGGTTTTTTTTTAAGTCTTTTCCTTTTTTGGGGGATTTTGGTTCGACCTGGTATTAAAGACATCCAAGCATATTATTAAACATAATCAAAAGTATGTTGGCCATACCATACTCATATTATACAAAATCTTCATTGAATTTCCATACCGTGAAGGCTAGTTAATTTAGTTTATATTTATAGGTTTTTTTTTTAACTCTTTTCCTTTTTGGGGGGATTTTGGTTCGACCTGGTATTAAAGACATCCAAGCATATTATTAAACATAATCAAAAGTATGTTGGCCATACCATACTCATATTATACAAAATCTTCATTGAATTTCCATACCGTGAAGGCTAGTAGTACAATTGAATCTTTCTACTATGCTTTGAAGAATCCACTCATCAAATTAAAAAATCCCCTTTGACAAAGGAAAGATAATACAAAGAATGCTTGTGAATCCTAAATGATAAGGCCATAAATTGTGAAAATGAAGTGTGCTGCAACAACCAAGAATATGCAAAGTTCCTTGTATTCCTAAATTGTGGAAAGGAAGTGTTCTACAACAGCCAAGAATATGAAAAGTGGCTTGCATTCTTTAAATTGTGGAAATTAAATGTTTTACAAATTAAAAATAAAAATTAGGTTAATGTTAGTTTTTTCGAACATAGGAAAAATGTATACACACATATGTGTGTGTTGTTATTAAAAAAAGACATTGTTGTAATGTTGGAAGAAGGGAAATTACCACCCAATGGATCCTCATGGGATGGGGCTCATTCAAATTTACAAGATTTAGAACTAAATAAGATGAGGGATCGTCTATAGTAGAAGAAGAAGTGAATAAGCAAAAACATGATAAGTGGAGGAATGATGATCTAGAGTGGATTATTACAAAACTTGTCATTTATGTTGGTACTTTTTGGATGGAAAAATTGGAGTTGTTGGCTTATGGAGCCCATTTTACAAGCAAGTCTTGTTTTGGATATTTGGGGTCCAAAACATTCTAGATCCATTTTGAGACCTTGAATGGCCAATTTTGGGGTCAAATATTTGATATATTAGCTCTTATCCTCTAAATGTTATTATAAACAACGAGAGCTTTTCATTAGTGCAAAAATCACCTCAAGCATAGTCCATATGTAGAATTTATGCCTCCTGCAAGTTAGCTTATCATGTTGACCACCATGATATCAAGTGGATGACACATCAACTCACATTACTCACACATGTAGAGCTCATCATGTGTGGAATTTCAATAATATTCTAGATGGTCCAAAACCTTAATGTTAATTAGGGCTTGAGGCATGCAAAAACCCTAAATCTAACCCTAGACAACTATCATTCTATCTTAAATATTGAACCACTAGGAAAAGAAGGGGTTCCATTCTTATTGTAATGTTTATCGTTCCATAGTTGAGAAGAGCATATAAGAGTAGGATATTGAAGTAGAACAAAGGGAGTACAAGATCTTGTAGCAACCATTCAAGACACAATGTCTACTGAAACTCCATAAATATTGTAAGATATATTCTGATGAACTCTTCTAGTGGAATATCCATGGAAAATTACAAAACATATTGGGTATCAAAGTAGTTTTCTTTGGGGTTTTCTGGGAAGTTTTTGGATCTAGGAATTAGTGTAAGGAAGAAGACTTAGAACCCTAGCTATGGAGAACAATTACAATAATAACAGTCAATGGGATGATTCAAAGGAGAGATTTTCAAAGTTGGAAGAACAAGTTCTTGACTTCTCTCACAACATGGAGATTCTCATGACAACTTTAGAGAACAAGTTTGGACCTTTCAGGGGGTAGTTCTACCTCGTAAACTAGATTGGATGAGAAATATAGAGACAATTAAGACCCATAAAAAGGAGTCAACAAAGGATCTTGAGAAAGAGACACCAAGTTCTAGTGCCATCGTTTCTTCTCAATATCTATTTAAAATTGAAGTGAATGTGGACATCAAGCCCTACCGAGGTGATATTGATGTTGTCAAGTTGAATCAATGGTTGTAGAAGTTAGAATTTTATTTCAATGTCCATAACATAGGAGAAGAGTAAAAGATTTCATTTTCCCAACTGAAGTTAGACTCGGGCCATGCCCTAACTTGGTAGGAAAGTCACACAAAGATGATTAGGTTGGAGGGTGATTGGCCCCTAGTAACTAAGTGGGAGTTGCTTATAACCATCATTAATTCCTAATTTTACCCTATTTGGTATAAAGAGGACCAATGGATATATTGACATTACTTCCGATAAAATTCAAGATAGAGTGTACAAGAGTACACTATTGAGTTCACAAAAATGACTATTATGTTGGGTATATCTCCCAAGAACCCAAATGCACTCCTCAAATATTTGGGTGGTCTACATAGTGATTTATGGAGGCAAGTGATACTCTTTAAACCTAGGACAGTTCATGAGGCCTGTGGGAAAGAAAAATATCTAGAGAATATGGGTAATAACAAAGGGAAACCAAGTGGTTCCAAACATAAAAAACACCAATATTCTTCTGAGGAGGGAAAGAAGAAGTTGAAAGGAAAGGACAAGAAGACAACAACCACTACACATCAGTAAAAGGATCCAAACAACCATTATAATGTCAATGGTCACAACAAAGAAAAGTGTCGGAAGCTACATCTATAGTTGAATCCAAAGAACCACAAGGAGGATGCAAAGAAGAAGAAAATGCTAGTCAACAATTTAGGAAACCATGTAGAGAGAAGCTTAGATGTATATGAGAATATTGTCTACACTACAATGTAGAAGGAGGCGAATCTTAGTAGCCTCCATCCTAAGGAAGAGAAGGAGATTTCTAAATTCTTCCATATTAATATACAAGCCAAGAAGAAAAACGTGGATGTTGTGTTTGATTCTTGTTCATAGGAAAACCTCACAGTAGAAGATTTTTTTGGAAATATTGGATTGAAATTTCATGACCATCCTCACCCATATCCATTGGGATGGGTAATTAATGATGCAAATCTCAAGGTAACTAAACAATGTAAGATCAAATTTTCCAGAAGTACAAACTATATTGATGAAGTGGAGGTAGACGTAGTACCACTTGATGTGTGTGGTGTAGGGTTTGGAAGCCCCTGCATGTACTTAAGGGATGCAACCTTCACGAGGAGAAAAAACCAGTACCACCTAATCAAGAACGAAAATTCATTCATCATCAATGCACAACAAGGTAAATCCAATATCTCTTTGATAAGTGCTAACCAATCCAAGAAACATATAATTTCAAGTAGGAAGTTTGTGTTGATTTTATTAAGAGAGAACCAATAAGGAGATGAATCTATAAAAGTAAAGTCATGTCTGGAGGGATGTACTAAAGAGAATAAATGTTAGTTGGAGGAGATTTTGCAAGTGTATAAGGAAGTGTGGAACCAAAAGGGTTACCACCTAAGAGGGAAGTGGAGCACGAGATATAGTTGTTGCCTAAATCTCCATTTTCAAACATTGGGTTGTACATATAGTCCATCCTAGAAACAAATGAAGTGAATAAATAGTTGTAGCAGCTATTGGAGTAAGGAGTAATTTGACCAATCACCTCACATTGTGGGTCACATATCATCATAGTACCCAAGAAATATGGGACTTGGAGAATGTGTATCAACTATAGAGCTTTGAATAAGATCACTCTCAAGAATCGATACCCTCTACCCAAGATCAATGACTTGCTAGATCAAATGTAGCATGCCACACACTTCACCAACTTGGATCTCAAATTGGGATACAACTAAGTATAACTTAAATAAGAAGACACTCAGAATACCACCTTCAAGACAATCCTAGTATAAATGAATGGATGGTAATGACTTTTGGTTTATGTAATTCACCAAGGTTTATGTAATTCACCAACTACATTTATGTGTTTTGTAATGTCCCCAACCCCAAGATGTACCACACCACACAAAAAATTATGACTATCTGATACCATTTTATTTATAACATACTCTACATATGAATGAAAATGCATTCCTAACAACATATAAATTTCAAGCATAAATATAACAGAAAAAACCCATAACATATTTAACTCAATTATACACACAATAATAAGTAAATACACGAGAAGAAACTCATATTTTCCAAATAAACAACCAACTTCATGCAGACCTCTGACTTGCCTCCCAACCATAAACTCTACTTCTCATAAACTCTCAGCAATAGGTCACCCTTGAGCTCAGACTAGAACTCCACCAGGGAAGGATTCCTAAGGCAGACTAAGTTCTAACCAGCATAATAAAGTACAGGTCAATGTGCCAATTGTTGGAACTAGCGTATAGCCTCTCATTTCCCACATCCTTTCCCACCCCACGAAGTGTGCTCTTTATCTACTCAACAGTCCTTCAACTGCCCCACTTCCCTTCCCGGGCTTCAACAATAGGCCAGACAGAAAGTCTCAGAGATCTGTAGTTATTTCCCAACACATAGGGAAAATGATTCCCCAATAATTCTCTCACCAAGAGAGAATTCTCACAGGCCTAACCACCAACTTCTTCAACATGCACACAGGCCTGAAAACCTTCCTCTTCATCTCATACCTCTAAGGAATCACTGGTTACAAACAACTACAAAATATCCCAAGTACAAGTATGACTATGGATGGAAGAGTGTACGTGAGAGGTTCAAAGTGATGGTAAGAAATGGAAAGAATGATTAGAATGCACTGTTTCCAAACTTTATATTTGCATGTTCCGAACTTGACACTTGTCATGTTCGGAACTACCTTGTCCCCACTTTCCCCCACTTGTTGATATGTTCCCCATCCAAAGAAACTTATGATATAATAATATCAAATGACTTTGTACTTTAGGAATAATATTATATTATTCCCTTGACTTATCCCCTCTTCCTAGACTCTTAGCCCCATTTCCCTCTTGTGGTGTCCTATCCCCCCATACACTTTTGTCTGACTTGGTCTACAACAATGATATATTTTATTAATAATGAGTAATTACATATTACCATGATAGTCTCGCTGGCCTTTTTGAATCTAGGCTCTTTAGCCTAATAATCACATAGGCAATCTAGCCTCAAAACATATATACAAAGGAAATTTGGCCCTAAAATATACTGGCTCACCATCCTATAAATCATATGTACATTTACAATTGGGGTTTGGCCTAGGGGTATTATGTTCTCCTCCCCCTTATTTATGCGCTATCATCGATGAATTATATACACATGTACAATCCAAAATCTTAAAAAATCTTCAAAAAAATACGGGTACTCTTCCTGCATCGCATCGTTATCCTCTCGAGTTGCATATTTAAGATCGTAATAGATCCACTAGACATTTACTATCCCTATTGCTCGATTTCGTAGAAGCTTGACTTTTCGATCCAATATTCATATCGATTGAACTCGTAAGTTGCCTTCTTGCTCCACTTGAATCACAATTCAATCAATTACATGATTAGCATCAGGAACATAATTTTTAAGAAAAGGCACATGGATGCAGGTAGTACAAGCATGTATGAAACATGACCAATCCTCTCCAGGATCTCAAAGGGTCCATAAAATCTCACTGCTAACTTTGAATAGTTTCCCAATTTTAGGGAACTTCTCTTGGATTTTACTTTTAAGAACACGTGGTCACCCACTTTAAACTCTTTGTGATTTCTACCCTTATCTGCATAGATTTTATTCAGGTCTTGATAATCCTTTAAATTTTTCTTTATCTTCACCATATGTTCTTCCATTTCATTGAGAAATTATGTCCCAACCACTACTCTGTTTGCTAGGTTGTCCCATCTCACTGACGCATTGCACTTTCTACCATATAATGCCTCAAATGGGATCCTCTTTAAAGATGCCTAATACCCATTATTATATGCAAACTCAACTAAGTGTATATAATCTTCCCACTTTCATGGTCTATCCATCACATACATCATTAGCATATCCTCAATCACTTGATTGACCCTCTCTGTTTTCTCATCTGAATCAGGTTGATATGTTGTGCTAAAGTTTAGATTTTTCTAAAATCCTTTGAATAACCCCTTCCAAAATTTTGATGTAAATTTGGGATCTCTCTTAGAAACAATTACCTTAGGTACACCATGTATCTTGGCAATTTCTCTCACATAAATCTTTGTAATTCTTGTTTCATTGTGATTTAACTTCTCTAGAATAAAATGAACAACTTTAGTGAGCTTATCCACCACCACCATGATGGAATCATGTTGTTTCATTGTTGTAGGTAGCTTGGCGATGAAATCAATTTTCATCACTTCCCATTTCCACTCAGGAATGGGAAATGGCTATAGAAAACTAGCTGGATGCATGTAATAGGTATGTTGTTATTTACTTAGAGACATAATATTTCTTATTTAAGTAATGATTTATAAATGAATAAAATATGATGATTCAATTACCCTCGTGACTGTTTACTATATAACATTGATTGGTCATGAGGTGAGGAGGGATGTGCCTCTTGATGAATAGGTACATGCCTCTTGATTATTTGATTAAATTATTATTATGTTCGTAACGTTTCCCTCCCCTTAAGATTTTATTTTTCCTCAAATCAAGGATAGTGATGCGTATTGTTGTAGAAAACATTCTGATTCCCATGATGAATCTTCTTCTGGAAGGTTTTTTCATTTGATGAGATATTCCTTAATGGTTCTAGAATGTAACAACTTTTCCTTGGTGGCAAGAATACCTTCTGGTTCTAAAATAATTCTCCCTTCATCATTGAATTTGGGGATTTCTATTTGAATTGGTTTAGCTTTCCCAGGCACCTTCTTGAGACATAAGACATGGAAGATGTTATGGATGCGACAATTGTCTGGTAATTCCAATCCATAAGCTACTTCACTAATTTTTTTGTTAATTCTAAAGGGTCCATAAAATTTTTGAGCTAATTTGTTGTTCCCTTGTTGCTTAAGGGATAATTTTTTGTAGGGTTGGAGTCTTACAAACACCCAATCACCTTCTTCAAACTCTCTTTCTGAGCTATGTTGGTCTGCTAGTTGTTTCATTCAATTATGAGATGTGGCTAGGTTTTCTTTCAATATTTTTATGATTTTTTGTTCTTCCTCTAGTTGATTCTTTACTACTGGGACCTTAGTGTCAATCAATGCAAACTCCTTCCATTTGGGTGGTTCGTAACCATATAAGGCTTGGAAACAAGTCATTTTTACGGTGTCAGACATGTCTTATTCCTTCTCTTCTTCACAAGTATATAGGTTTTTGTTGTTGCATTTATGTCGTAGAGACCATTTGTCTCCACAATTTCTACATATGTTTTCCCATCTCTTATATGGGTCTTGTTGTCCACTTTCACTTTCCCTTGAAGGAGGTAATATATACTTGTTAGATCTATCTGTAGAGTTTTTTTTTCAATTTTTCATTTAAGTATTTATTTGGCTTGTCTGGACTTGTAAACAACGGTTTAATGAACTTGTTTTTTTGTTCAATTATCCTTGTTGCGTGTCTATAATATTCAATTGTTTTAGGATTCCATAGTTTAATCTCACTACGGATGTAGTCTTTTAACCCACAAATATATATCTTTAACAATTGTTCATTAGTGAATCCACTTTGCCTTGTTGCCAGCACCTCCACTCGTGTGTACCATCGTTTACACTTCCCTTCTATTTAAGATGCACTAAATTGTTATATAGGTCATCATCCTCTTCATCATGGAACCCTTTTAATAGAGAAGTTGTGAAGTTTAGCCAATGGAAGGAGTGAGCATCACATTTTCTGGACCACCATAGGTACTAGTCATAAGCTTCTCCTTCTAAACTGTTGGAGGTTTTCATTACTTTCTTGCGTTTTCCTAACGGGGGGTTTGATTCAAAAATACCATCCATTTTGTTGATCCAGATGACAACTCCTCTATGGTATTTTCCGTCATATTTCAGTAACTCCTTTTTAAACTTCTGGTAATATCTGTCTTGAAATTTGTGCATATTTCTTGAAAAAAATATCTCTGGTATTTCCTAGTGTCCTTGATCTTGTAAATTTTGTGATTCCAGACTTTCTTGTGGTTTTCGATAAGTCAGGGAATCTTCATATAATGCATCTATCCATTCAGTTAATTTCTCAGTTATTTCGATATGTTCATCAAGTCTTCTCATTTTTTTCATTTTTACCGTTATCTTGTTTACGTAGTTCTTCATCCCATCGACTTTTGGAAAGTTCCAATAATCTTTTCCCTTGTTGTATCAACTTTTCAATTTTTCTTTCACCTTCTAATAATTTATTGATTTTGTTAGTCATCTCTTTTTACAATTTTTCCACGTTGTTGAGCCGATACCCTACATCGTTGATGTCATCACCATTTCCACATTTGGACCTCATCTTGTCAAAATGATTATTTGTAACCTAAATGGATAGTTGACTGGTATTTCTAAGGATGACACCCAGACTGCCCAAGTATCTTCTTCAACTTGTAAGATAATTGAAGCTGTTAAAACACTTTAGGATTTTAAACTTTTGAATTTCAAAATCTTCTGTTTTTACCTATTAAAAATAAAAATTCAACAAAAAAAGTTAGGGAATTGCTTTTCAATTAAATAAATCCATGATCGTTATGTATTAATATTAATAAGGAGCTTACAATAACATTCGTTAATGAATTCCATTAAATTTGATCAAATGACTCTCGTGTTCTCCGCATTATAAACCTGCCTGAATTTTAAAAGAAAACCTTCAACAGTCACGTCAAACTTCATGTTTCAGGAGTTTCAAGGCATCTAAACAACAAAAAACCTGAATCTACAAAGTTTTGAACTCCCGAAGACAGTTCCTTGCAATAATCTTTACAAGGGTCTACAAATGAGTTATAGGACACGTCAAAATGATGAAGTGTCACATAAAGAATATGTGTCATGTGTCGATTGAAACAATACAGATGATGAACACAAAATATTCTTTAAACGAGTGCCACATTTCATGGTCTATATGAGCACCACGTTCCCTGGCTATGGACACCACATATTCAGGGATGACTTTAAGGATCGAAATTTATTTTAAAATGTAGAAATCTTAGCGAATCTTACTAATCCTTCATATGCCAACTATAAAATGTGTCACGATATTTTTGTAAAATATTCAAATTTCAAAGGATTTTATATAGTTTGTATAAAATTTTGGTGATTTTTAAGGTAAAATAATTTTATCCTATAGAATTTGGGCAAACAATTTTTAGAATAGCGAATCTTGTTTTGGGAAAAAACATGGAAAATTAGACCATGAGCAAAATTTAGCCCCTAAAATCATCCATGCTCGTATTTGCGATAGTTTTCTGACATGTGTTGGCAATAGATTGATGCCATGTCTCTCAAGTGCTTAGGGCTACAGAGGTTTCTGGATGTGGGGCTTGTATAACTCCCAGAGTAATACGAGTCTGGACTGATATGGTTGCCTCATGTCACATGATGTCACGTGTATTTACTGGTTGATGCCACGTGTCCTTCCCGGATTGTTGCCATGTGCTTCTTGCACTTCTCCCTTCAATATTTTCTCTATGCAGAGTTTGTATAACTCCTGGACTGGTAGGGGCTAGATTCATTAACCATGTTTATTTCCAATTAACCCAAGATTAATGTATCTTATCATTAAGTATCTCAGGATTTCTTGACTCTGGCTCTTTGGCGTTCGGTGATTTTGACCTATTCTGCATTGAAAACTCCCGGAGTGGTATAAGCTCGAAGTGACGTGGCACTTCACACATTCAGATCTGTAGCATTTCGACTATTTGGGGCTTTTCAAGTTGCCTCTTTTTCTTTCGTGCATGACTGCCATGTGCCTTTGGCACTTTTCCCTTCGAGAGTTTCTCTATGCAAAGTTTCTATAACTCCCGGACTGGTACAGGCCCAGAGTCATTAACCATGTTTATTTCCAATTAACCCAATATTAATGTACCTTTTCATTAAGTATCTCGGGAGTTCTTGACTCTGACTCTTTGACGTTCAGTGATTTCGATCTGTTCTAGATTGAAAACTCTAGGAGTGGTATAGGCACGAACTGACGTGGCACTTCGTGCATTCAGATCTGCGACACTTCGGATATTTGGGGATTTGTAAGTTGCCACTTTTTCTTATTCTTAAAACTTGTGCGATTTTGAAATTATGAATGCGTAGGTGTCTTTGATCTGAACCCACATATAGGTGTTAGTTTTATGATGGACTTTGGATTTTCCAAATCATCTTCCATCACCATTTCTACATATGGACCTCATCTTGTAAAAATGATTCTTTGTAACCTAAATGGACAGTTGACTGGTATGTCTAAGGATGACACCCAGACTTCCTAATCTTAGAGTATCTCCTTCATCTTGTAAGATAATTGAAGTTGTTAGAACACTTTAGGATTTTAAACTTTTGAATTTTAAAATCTTCTGGTTTTACCTCTTAAAAATAAAAATTCACCAAAGAAAGTTAGGGACTTGCTTTTCAATTAAACAAATCCATGATCTTTATGTATTAATATTAATAAGGGGCTTACAATATCATCCGTTGATGAATTCCATTAAATTTGATCAAACGGGTCTCGTGTTCTCCGCATTATAAACCTGCTCGAATTTTAAAAGAAAACCTTCAACAATCACTTCAGACTTCGCAGTTCGGGAGTTTCAAGGAATCTAAACAACAAAAGCCTCGAGTCTACGAAGTTATGAACTCTTGAAGATAGTTCCTTGTGATAATATTTACAAGGGTATACAAATGTGTTATAGGTCACGTCAATAGGATGACGTGTCACATAAAGAATCTGTGCCACGTGTTGATTGAAACGATACAAATGACGAACAAAAAATATGCTTTAAACGAGTGCAACATTTCATGGTCTATATGAGCTCCATGTCCCTTGGCTATGGAAGCCATGTATTTGTGATAGTTTTCTGACATGTGTTGGGAACGGATTGATCCCACGTCTCTCAGGTACTTATGGCTACAGAGGTTTTTGGATGCAGGGCTTGTATAACTCCTAGAGTAATATGGGCCCCGACTAATATGCCTGCCTCGCGTCACATGATGTCAAGTGTCTTTACTGGTTGATGCCACATGTCCTTCACGAATGGCTGCCACGTGCCTCTCGCACTTCACCCTTCGATAGTTTCTCTATACAAAGTTTGTATAACTCTCGGACTGGTACAGGCCTAGAGTCATTAACCATTTTTATTTCCAATTAACCCAAGATTAATGTATCTTATCATTAAGTATCTTGGTAGTTCTTGACTCCATCTCTTCGGCATTCGATGATTTCAACCTGTTCTGCATTGAAAACTCCTAGAGTGGTACAGGCCCGAATTGACATGGCACTTCGCACATTTAGATCTGCGACACTTCGGCTATTTGAGGCTTCGCAAGTTGCCTCTTTTTCTTTCGCGCATGGCTGCCATGTGCCTCTGGCACTTCGCCCTACGAGAGTTTCTCTATGAAGAGTTTTTATAACTCTCAGAATGGTATGGGCCCAGAGTCATTAACCATGTTTATTTCCAATTAACCCAAGATTAATGTTCCTTTTCATTAAGTATCTTGAAAGTTCTTGACTCTAGCTCTTCGACATTCGACGATTTTGATCTGTTCTGGATTGAAAACTCCTGTAGTGGTACAAGCCCGAACTGACATGGCACTTCATGCATTTGGATTTGCGACACTTTGGCTATTTGGGGCTTCGCAAGTTGCCACTTGTTCTTATTCTTAAAACCTGCGTGATTTTGAAACTCCAAATGCGCAGGTGTCATTGATATAAACCCACATATAGGTGTTAGTTTTATGCTAGACTTTGGATTTTCTAAATCATCTTCCATCACCATTTCCACATCTAGATCTGATCTTGTAAAAATGATTCTTTGTAACCTAAATGGACAGTTGACTGGTATGTCTAAGGATGACACCCAAACTGCCCAATCTTAGAGTATCTTCTTCATCTTGTAAGATAATTGAAGCTGTTAGAACACTTTAGGATTTTAAACTTTTTCATTTTAAAATCTTTTGTTTTTACCTCTTAGAAATAAAAATTCACCAAAAAAAACTTAGAGAATTGATTTTCAATTAAATAAATCCATGATCGTTATGTATTAATATTAATAAGGAACTTACAATATCATTCGTTGATGAATTCCATTAAATTTGATCAAATGACTCTTGTGTTCTCCGCATTATAAACCTGCCCGAATTTGAAAATAAAACCTTCAACGGTCACTTCGGACTTTGCGTTTTGGTAGTTTCAAGGCATCTAAACAACAAAAAACCTAAATCTACAAAGTTTCAAACTCCTGAAAATAGTTCCTTGTGATAATCTTTACAAGGATATACAAATGAGTTATTGCACATGTGTCATTAAATTTTTTCTTAGGCTGACATCTGGCACTTGTTTTAAACATTCGTGTTAGCTTATTTTCACATTTTTAGGTGAGACATGTCGTCCATATTTCTTGACATGTCATTAGAAATCATGTCATGACTGCCACGTCACTCTGGGAGATTTCCCTTCGGAAAATAAAACAAAGAATGCTTTCCGAACCGCCCAGGGTTCCGAAACTCCGAGGTTATGAGGCCTCGAAATACCTATAACGGTTCAAATGTTTACTCCGAGAATTCGTCCTTCGGAGGATTTCTATCATCCTTCATTTAAAACCCCCAAATACCGAAGTTATGAAGTACTTAACACTAAATGATTTTTGAAGCATGATTAATTAAAAGATAAAATTTATTAGTTAACGATTAGTTTCTCCTGCAATTCCGCTTTCTGCAAATTTGTCTCATCTTACATTCAAAGCCTGCAAATGTCGAACCGCCAAAGTATTAATGGAATTTATAACTCGCTAAGGTTAAATATTTTCAAAATCGCCAGTTAATAAATTCCATATGTTTTTAATAATCACCTTGTCAGTAGATCGATTTGAAGATTGATAGAGTCTATGAATAAACACATTTCGAATCTCAAGTCATTCTACCATTTGCAATTAGAGTTTTCCATTCAGTAATTGAGAGTTTAGAGGCTACTCTTATCACAGTAAGATTAATTTCATTTCTCTGAGAATTATGGCGCCACGCAAACTAGGGAAGAAGCAAGATGCATCAGTAGATGATTCCAACCCAAACATAGAGATTCTCTCCAACACCACTTCATGAATTACAGACACCATAAAGTCTTGGAAACAGGTCTACGATATATTGGAACATGGGATTATTTTCTGTTCAGATGATTCAATGGAAGAAGAAGATGAGTCATTCTCATGCAAGCTCAGGTTGGTAGCTCAGTCTGAACTGCACAATATTGTTTCTCGACCAAAGATAATACCCTAAAATGATATGATAAGTTGGGCTCTAGAGCATGTTGATATTCAAACTAGAAGCATTATCAGTTACCAGAACACCTATGTTGGCTCCTTTCGTCCGGAGGACATACACGTAATGTATAAACTATCTTTCGCACCCAAATACACATATAATGCAACGTTTATTATGGATTTTGAAAGGAAAGAATGCACTCAATATGGTAGAAGTGGCCATGACATACTCAAGACCTGGTGGGGAAATACATCCAAGTTTAAATCTGACACCCATGGTATATATTCCACAACATCCTTAGATGCTCATTATTTATACATTGCCATGATGCTCTGTCGGCTATTTGGAAAGAAAAACCCGACACATTTCACAGTTGAATGGGTGTCTATAATCAATGAAGTGACCGAAGGCTATACTTTCAACTGGGCCAAAATATTGTCGAATAACCTGGCTAGGGAGGTTTCCGAGTACAAATCGTTGAAATTAACAGGCCAACATGCTCCCTTTTACATGTACGCCTATATCATGGATGCCATTTTCTTCATGACTCCATTTCCCCCGATGAACTGGAGCTGGACCTCGGCTAGTTCTGAACCTATACATTTCTATCACTCCAAACTATGGGAGGAAAAAGCTAAATATTTATTTTATGAGATCTGTCACAATGTAGTGGTGTCGATTCATATAGATATCTATGGTCACCCTCCACCTAGAATTTTAGAGAACATTATGGGGAAATTAGGCACGATTATGGATTGGTACAATGAATAAAACTTCTCTTACATCAAAGTGTTCGGCTGCTTCGTTCCTCCCCATGCCCTTCCAAGATTCTTTCTTGATAGGTTGGTCTGCAGAGAGGTGGCATAACAAACAGTTGCAGGAGGAATCACCAAAGACTTGAAAGTGTCTCAAAAAAAGGTATGGCCTTGTTTTCTCATACAAGTTGGCATGTTTACATTGTTAGATTTTGGTCATTCAAAAGTCAAGGCTATAGCCTTGGAAGTTGTCAAATTAGTTGACATTGAGTTAAAAAAACATGATCCTCACAAAATAGTAGAGAATCATTTGGCCCAATTCAACATGAAAATATATATACACGAAGACTCCCCTTACACAAATGTTTTCCGAGGAGCTAGATCATATGAAGAAGCCAGAAATAGATTTCAGTCTCTTCCTCTTGACCAACAGGTTTCTTTCCTGACCTTTCAAAACCATAGAAGAAACAACTTTCCTAGGATTTTTCAAGGAGAGTCAAAGCCCATTCCATCTTCACATGAAACTAGATCCACAGAACCCCAACGAAGTAGCTCCACTGACGAAAAAAGAGAACAAGTATTGAACAATAGAGATGCATTATTTAAACATATAAAAGCATCAATGCCAGACCTAAATGATCAAGAGTTATTAGCTTCCCTTAAAGTCTTCATGAAAGATGATCATGGTTCTCCCCCTTAATCACCAGTTACTACCACTATTATTCCTAGTCTTACTAGTGCAGACAAGTCTATTGCAATTATTTCCCCTATTCCCTCAGTAACTCCTATGTCAACTAGTTTTGACGTTCCCAGTTCCGAAGTCATCCATCTAGATGAACTCACTCCCATCTCGCCTGAAGAGATGCCCCCATCTAGTTTCTTTTTAAATAAGAAAAGGAAAGCTATCATCACAAAAGAATCTCACCAGAAGGGAGGAGTGACCACCAAAAAACACAGAATAGTATATGATGGACATGAAAAAAATGATTATGAATTTGCAAAAGAGGTTGTCGATTCACTAGAAGTATTTTCCACTGCCAACCAATGGTCAGTGGGCAATATTTCAAAGCAACTGCAAGAAAAGTCTCTTTTGGTTGAACAGTTGTAGAATGAAATGAAGAGCATAGAACAAGTTATCAAGAGCGGAATGAATTATGACATACAACAAATCAGGTTAGCCTATAAACAACACATGAACCAACTACAGGAAAAACTGGAGATGACTGTCCATAATAACAGTTCCATAATTGTTGAGCGAGACAATTCAATACAACAGTTGGAGTCCAAAATAGCTTCACTAGAAAAGAAAAAAACAGATAATACTTCATTCCAAAAACAAGCATCTGAAATCAATGAAAAGTTGGAAGCTGTCAATCAGGATCTATATCAAAAAATGGATACTATTCAGAAATACTATAAGGCAATAAATAATTCTCTGAAAAGTATTTATGAGAAAGAAAACGATGCCTATATGGCTAGATCCAAATTTCAGGAATTCATTTTATGCAGGCAAAAAGCCAATATTCCTGGTTTCGCCCCTTTCTCACAATCTGAACAGGTGAAAGCTAAAATGGCCTTGAAAGTTTGGGAGACAAACCTACAAGAAAGCAAGAAACTTGCTAGGGAGGCAAAGGAGGCTTGTTTGAATACCCTATCTGTTGTAGAGACAACATTGGTTGAATTCAAAGGTAATGATATATCTGAGACACTCGAGCAAATTGACATAGAAAAGAATAAACAAAGCTCTAGAAAGAATAAGGAAAGTATACAATCTATCATCAAACAGATGAACTAGATTGATTTACTCAAGATCATCGAGTTGTTTCTAGAACCTAGTTTGCAACACCAAATTATATCCCAGACAGTAATGAAGATCCAGGAGAAGCTACCACTGGTACAGAAGAAGGTATTTACCTTCGAATTGAACGAGAACAATGAACCTTCAAGATTTGTCATAGCATTGATGGAAATGTGTACCCAGTTCAATGAACAATCAAAAGAAAGCACATCCGAGACCAAATAAGGGAGCTTATGAATGAAATCAAACCTATTTGAATATTTGAAGTGTTGTCAAATGAATCCTAGAGATGGTAGATAGTTTTTTTATTATAAAATAAAACCTATTTGCATATCTGAAGTGCTCTCACATGAAGTGGATATCGTCCTCACATTTTTATTATGGGATGATTTTGGTCACAAATAGGGAAAAAAAATGACATTTGAGAGATTTTGTAAAGGGAAAAGACAAAGAAACTATCCAACTGAACTCAATTTCACAATATAGTTTATGAAAAAGATTTTGTAATCTTAAAAAAAGTTTAAATCATTTTTGTGACTACATATTAGTTAACATGTTGAGTGCAAATTTATGGTGTTTTCCAATGTTTAATATTCTTTTATTGAATTTTGTGTTTAAAAAAAAAAAATCATTTTCCTATCAATAGATGAATTGAACCTCTTTCTACAAGAATTTAAGAGGCTCTTCAATCCATAATTAAAGATGCACAATTAGTTTTTTTTTTCCCTTACTACTCTACTGCTGCATCTACAACTTTAGCTCTTTACATTTTACATGCAAGGATAATTTGTGATAAGGTGTCATATTCAAATATAAAATTGTGTTGAACATGTTTCCAATAGATTCCAACACATATGTGACTTTATAAATGACATAGTTTTGTGGCTACTAACCCTATAACAAAGACAACAAACACTTGTTAAATATAATAATTCATAGTATTTCATTTTCTTTTTAAAATTATTCACAATTCTTATAAATAAATATAAAATTTTAAAAATCTTAAATTCCATTAATACATTAATAAAAAATAATCCACATTTCTTTTCTTTAAATATATTTTGTTCATTTAAATGGTTTGGTGTTTACCTTAAGATGCAAATTCTTACCCATCCATATTTCATTAGTTAATCAAATAAATATTAAATAATCATTTTGAGATTTTTACTTATGTAAATTCTTAGTCATTCATATTTCACTTTAGGCCATGAAGGACGCTTTAAGCCAGGAAGGAAGAGAAGAGTAGCGGCAGTTGTACCAGCGAAGCCATAGGAGATTTGATGAGTGCACCCTTCTCAAAATGTGCTCCAAGAGACCATCTTCACTTAAGTAACTTGCAATATACCACGATGCCATGCCATTTCTGAGAGGCCGTTTGTATACCGAACCGTTCTAATTCCCTGCACTTCGGTTATTTCCTGTTCACTCTTGAGGAAAGATGAAGAATTAAAAATTGTACACAGATTTTGAATTCAGTAATTTATACAGGTTTAATGATTGAGCACTTCCAGGGGATGGCTGCAACAAATCATCAATGTTCTCTGTCCCCCGCACCAATCCTGGAGCTTTCGCGGGATCTCTCCCCAAATCTCGAAGGTGATCATGCATATGTATCACATTCTCACTGTCTTCAAGATTTTGAAACCCTTTCCAGTGTGACCCGTCCCATATTTTGATGGCCATATCCCTGTTTTCTCCTGTGAAAAAACAGGCAATGTCTAAGAATATCTTCCGTTCCTCCGAATCGAGTGGCTCGATACTAATCTGAAGTCTCTGCTTTATGTCAGTGGGAAGTATCCGTCGAAGTTTGTCCAATTGGTATTCCCTATAAGATAGGTCATATTTTCCACAAAGAAGTGCCCCAAACACTTTCAAAGATAGAGGCACTCCCTGACAAGCATCTAGGAATATATTTACAAAAGATTCAAATCGTGAGAGTGGGTAGGGCTTCTTGAAGACATGGGAGCAGCAGAGCTGTATGGAGTGTTGTTCATTAAGCCTAGTTAGCTTATAAATGGATGAGTTTTCAACTCCTCAGCTTGTGAGAATATTCTTATATCTAGATGTAATTAAAAAGTGCATCAACCTGATACACATGATCTACATCATGTAAAACCACAAAGATCTGATAGGATGACAGATGTTTATTAAGGAGGGTCTTAATAAACATGGAAATGAAAGATGCTCCAAAGTCTATGAAGAGACGAAATAATATTTCTTGCAACGAACAAACAAACGCTCTTCATGGTTGATCTCTTTTATCCACTAGCTGAGAGTGAAAATTATAGAAAAGGGATATTTCTATTTCTAGTGTACATCAAAATTCATAATTCATCCAATCTGAAGTAAACAAAACATTGAGAACAACAATCAATTCAATCTGGTCCATTGTTCATTTTTTATATAAAAAGAATATCTACTCAAAACAGTGAATTTCTATGCCTATCACATAATTTAATGAGAAGGAAACACCTACATTGAAAGCACTTTGGAATAAATTCAAGACCCACCATGTTATTAGTGATCAAGCCAAAACAAAATTACTTATTCTAGAAACATGTATTGTTATTTGCATTGGAGATATTAACAAAGGAAATAACAACTTTTGTGGTTTTAGTTTTCATCACCCAAACAACTTTCCATTTGATAAATTAGGTCACTCAATCATAATATTGATGTTTAAAGGATCATGGGTTAAGACATATACCAAATTGATGTATGAGACCCCCTTTTATGTGGGACAAGGGACCCCCTTAATAATGTCAGGCTTAACTCTATTAAGAACCTCTCCACCCTAAGAAAAATCTTGTAATGTGCTTAATCAATAGTCTTTGTAATCATTGAAGGAGTTGATATCATAGATTTTACCTAGCTTCTCTTTACTCTATCATGTCAGTTTGTTGTGTATGGTAATGATGTAAAATAGGGAGTCATTCTCTCCTTTATCATTAGTTTGAGATCCTAAAGTTGATGCCTCCACCATTATTCATGTTCCTCCACTTCTAGATAGAACCAAATCATTGAAATGGTAATGAACATTGACACAATAATAAAGATAACAAACGTAATGAAGTGGATGCTTTGAGGTGTATCAAGGGGCCAAAAACTTGTCATTCCTATATTTAATTAAGTTATCACTTAAATGCACAAGAGGATTATAACAAGACC
>JASDQU010011219.1:136995-149625 GCA_032191745.1 Picea mariana
GACCATTAGGCTATGGAGTCATAAGTATTGTGGATAAGGAAGGAATTTAAACCTCCACATATCTCTTTTACTATACCATGGTTTCGATTGTGGGACTGCTCAATAATTTTAACGCTCGAACAAGTTGCATCCCCGCAATGAAGCGTGGTCGTCGATCTGGTCGCGAACTGCGATTTGGGAAAGCCCCGCTTTTGCTGCCACGCATCGTTGTTGGATGGACCCTGCTTCCTTCTATAGAGATCAACGACTCACAATTACTTCGAGAGTTCGGGCTTTTAGAATTTCCAATGTATAGCTCTTTCAATCCTCTGAAGTGTCGAATTCCCGAAGTGAGAGATCTGCCTCCATGTGTCCTCTAGATTTGGACAGTCGAGATTTACTTTGGGAGTTCAGGCTTCGGGCCTTTCCAATGTATAGCTCTTTCAATCCTTCGAAGTGTCGAATTTCTGAAGTGTGAGATTTGGCGACGCGTTTCCTCTAGATCTGGACAACCGAGATTTACTTCGGGAACTCGGGCTTTAAGCCTTCTCTTCTGCTTTCTCGCACAATCCTCCGAAGTGTTGAATTCCCGAAGTGAGAGATCTGGTGACGCGTGGCCTCTTGATTTGGACGGCTGAGATTTACTTCGGGAGCTCGGGCTTTGGCTCTTCAGGACTTTTCACTGCACAACTCTTACAATCCTACGAAGTGTTGAATTCTCGAAGTGAGAGATCTGCCTCCACGTGTCCTCTAGATTTGGATGGCCGAGATTTACTTCTTGAGTTCGGGCTTCGTGAGTTTGCTTCTACTTTCTTGCGCAATCCTTCGAAGTAAATATTCCAAAGTGTGAGATCTTCCGACGCGTGTCCTCAACCTTCAATGGCTCATATTTACTTCGGGACTTCGACTCCTCTACCTAGTCGTTAATCCTTGCGTGAATTTGAAATCTTGAGCTCCCAAGAGTCGCTGATCCAAACTGCTTATGGGATCTCCACCGCTGAAAATCAAACCTGCTTGTTGGTGATTCAAGCCCGAAATGGACTGCTTTTCAATGCTGTGTTTGGACACTTTTGTGCAGACCACGAACTTGGTCGTCCTGCGACCCTTTGACAGCTTTGTGTGATAACACCTTCTCTTTGTTGAAATAATGTAACTGCAAAGAGTATTCTTATTATTATTGATATATTATTCATAAGGATCAATCCCATTGTGGATTGATCATGTCGGTTATTGTAATAGGACCAAATCCCCTTTTTCGGATTGGTCAAAAGACAATTGTAATAGGCAGAATAAGAAGTTGGCCCCAATAGATATTAAAGAGGCCCAAAAATATAATAAAGGTGGGTTTACCCACCCAGTTTGAGAAGTCAGCCCTGCCAGTGAAGAGACACTCCACACGTGCCAGACTTGTATAAATAAAGGAGGCTAGCACCTCACTTAGACACAACTAACTTGCTCATTTGAGAGACAAGTTCAGATCTGCTATTGAAGAAGGAGAGAGAGAGTGGTGCATATCTAGGAGAGGAATTTATGTATTAGCATAAGAGATCTCTTGGCATTGTATTGGTTATCTATATTAAGGANCCTAGAGGGTTTCCCAGGATAAATGTTGTGTCTCTTGTGATTGTGTATTTCTCAGTGATCTTGGATTATGCTATTGTTATCTAATCAAATGAAAGCATCTATAATAATGGATTAAACATTAACACTCTTTTCTCGCTTCAAACCGTGGCTCCATGATCTTGCCTTTCATGATATCCAGTACTTTATTCTTGGCAAGGATGAGGTCAATCCTTGTCTTCCATGCTATGAAGTTAGAAGCCCCTTCTAACTTGTTTTTTGACTTCATAGAGTAAGTCATGACTACTTTGACTTGGTCAACCTTTGACTTTGACCAAAAACTCAAGCTTGACGTCTTGGCTTGCTGACAGTACCAAAAGGTGCTCTAGGCTAGGGCATGTTATCCCCATTTTTTGGATAACTAAGGAGATGATGTCTCGAGTCCCTCAGGTTGCAGATATGGAGTGTCGAGAGACTACATGACTAGTAATACGCTTTGCACAGATGGAAAACCCACTCACCACCACATATGGTCACAGGATTACATTTGGCATCCACCACACCAGTTGGCTTCCGGAAGGCAATGGGCCTTGCTCCATGAGGTACAAGTCAGTGTTATGGTGAGCATCATTTCAATACCTAAGCCATTTGATTATGGCGTATCTTAGATTTCTCTAGATTTCATGATGTGTGCTTGGACATTATGTCTTTTTACTTGCTTCACCTTGGTGGTTGAAATTGTTCCCTTGTAAGTGGTCTTCTTTGGGAATGGGTTTTCTACTGAGAAATCCATTGATTAGCCATCGTATCGCTCCCAAAGACCAAAATTAGGTCAAAAACGCCGACATGGCCAGTTACAAATAATATCTAGTTTTTACATTAACTGTCATAATAAAACCCTAAATCAAGCTGCTAAGGTGATGTCATGCGATTATAGGGTGAAGTTAGGACCCTTATGGTAAAAATTGGCCTCCTGGAGAAAAACGTTAGGCCTTCTTGGGCCTTAGGAACCTGCCACACGTGCCACTTGGCACATAACTTCCTCACAAAAATCCCAAAACGTTGGATGATGTCATGGGTGACCTGGGTGACATCATGGGCCTTCGAAGGTCTAGATCATGGTGGAAAGGGCACAATCCCCTTAGGTCCAGGCCTTCCAGGCTGCCCCTAGTGAAACATCCTCCTCTCTCTCTGGTTTAATCCTATGATCTGTCTCTTCCCCCTATTGGGGTCTCAACATCCATCTGGTGGGATTTTATCCCCATGGAGGTCCGAACTAATAATCTCCCCATGTGTACTTGTCCATCGGGTGTGGCCCTACAACATTAACAGATACACCCTCCATGGGCTCATAAGTCACAAGGATCATAGCAATGTCAATCACATCTAATCATCAAGTTATTAAACATGTGCATAAAACCCCTTTTACCCAGACAAGTGCTCAAAGACATTATGTTAATATGTTAGCCAAGTTTAGAGGGGACGCTAGGACGTTGTATTGGGCTAATGCTCATTGGATGTGGGATGTTTATGGGAGGATTCAAACCTAGGCCATGTGAGTGGATGAGGTGGTAGGGGATTTCTGGGCAAGGGGTGCGGTAATAGAAGGGAAATGTATGGCTTACCTGTGGGTGCCTCTGTAGAGGGTGAGATGCACCTTGTTATGGATGCAAATGTTTCCAAGCCCATTCATGCCTTTTTTCTTTTATTCTTATTGATTTTTATTTCAAGATGCTAGTTAGGGTACATTTCCCTGGAGTGGTGACCAGTGGTGGCAATGTTGCCCACAAGCATTTCACGAAAATGAGAAGGATGGCTCGTGATGCGAACCCCTTTCTCTTGGCTATGCCACCAAGAGCCACTACCCTGGCATGGTGACCAGCTGAATGGTAGTTTCACACCGCTACATGCCCATGGACCTGATAGGTTGGCTCGTGATGAGACCCCCTATCCTCCAACTATGTATTGTTTTATTATTTTTACAGGTCCCTCTGTTTCTTGCTGAGAAGCATCTTATTGCTTTCTTGAGGATCCCTGGGCGAAGCATCTGGAGGTTTTATTATTTTGGATTTTATCTTTTTCCAGCTACTTTTACCCTCTGGGCCTTTGTCCCCTTCTTCCCACAAGGTAAGGTACAACCCTTAAATATTTGTCCAACCCAATGCCCAAACAAGTGTAATGGGATGGATGAACAGGAAAATGATGAAAATCGATAAGTATGGTGGGAGAAGACAATGTCCTATCATGAATCCCCCCAGTGGAAACTCAAACCCTATGGGTACCATCTTACTAGGGCATCCTGCCATTCCCCCCAGGTGTGGTCAAGTGGAAAAGTATAAGGTCCAAGCACACGTTAGAAGAAAAAATAATTAAATTCACATATTCAAAGGTTTTAAGGATAAGAGTGACACATACCATGATACCCAGACTCATTACCTCATGGATCAAGATCCATTTCTGCTGTAGGACCAGGCCAATGTGATGGATGTTTTTTCTACTGACAAAGTGGAGGTGCTAAAGAATGAAAGGATGGGCCCTCCAGGGCCATGCTCAAGTCAATTGGGCTCTCGGTACTCCATGTCTAGGACCTGTGGGCCTCGAGATATAATCTCCTTAGTTATTCCTAGGTTAGGGGAGAACAGTGGCACTCACTTACACTTGGAAATTCTGATGAGAAGAGGGTTTTCACCAAGAAAGGATCCTCTAGATGCTTGACACATGGCCTTGGGAGGCCCTTCCATATTTCTCCAGCTCCAACTACCTCTTCAAAGTGGAAAAACGTCCCCTAAATGGGTGATGTCATCCTTAATTAGGGTTTAATTTATGCATAAGATGAAATTTTAAGTGAATTGTTTAATATTATTGTGTTAAGAGGGCAAGATTAGGGTTGTTGACCCCTAATCTTTTGTTTTACTCTTTATTTTGTGGACAAGCCATGTTGGCTAATTTTTGTATAAATATAGATCATAAGATCTCAAATAGAAATCATAACTTTCCTCTCACAAGAGGTATTGGTCTGAAATTTTCACCCCCCTTTGCTATTTAGCTCTTGTGCACTTGTGTATAGCTGAAATTTTGAATGGTTAATGGAAGAAGTGATGCGATAGCCTTGGAAGGTTAATTTCTAGCTCCTTTTGTGGATTGTCTTAGCATCTCTCTTTATCTTGGTATGGTTTTTACTCTTTTGCTATCATTTTATTCAAGTCAAGTATTGTTTGTGCTAGGAGCTAGGTGGGAAGTATAAGGGCATACACCCCCACCATAGTCTTCACCATTGTTTTCATTTTATTGCTTCATCTCATTGACAAGGGTTTGCTAAGAGAAGTATAAGGGAATACACCCTCTTATTTTAAACCCTGGCTTACAGAAACTTGCCTTGGTAAGCAAAAGGACTTACATCCCCAAGGAGGTAGCTTCTCTAAGCTCATTGAGACTCCATTAACCCAATAGCAAAGGCACTAGTCATATTTTTATTGCGTTGGAGATATAAATTATTGTATTGGGAAACGTGAATTTCGATCTTTTTACTTTTTACAAAAGTGGATTTTTTTCCTTGTGCCTTGGGCACCTCACAGCCATTAGGGTGTCCTCATCCAAGGGATACTTATTGTTGTTGTTACAAATTTTCTTCTTCAGCCATTAGAGCTGCAAAAACCCTACCATTCTTGCTTAAACAACTCTTTTATCAACCATTAGTTTTGGCTCAAAGTTTGCACACATACTCTCCTAGTCCTAACGCACTTTTTGACAAAGTTTGAAGGAATTATAGTGGCTGATTTTCTTGTTGTAATACATTGAATGTTACAGCCATAAGGCTGATATAATTTGATGTAGACAATTGTTTACAGCAACTTTATCTTTTGTGCTAGAATTCAGGGTTTTCATCTTGAGTTTATCTAGTCTTTCTCTTGCATTTTCTACTTGATATCTAGCACTTATTGGGCAGATTCTAGTATCATTTATTTGCTGATATAGACTATTGTTTACTGCTACAAATTAGGGACAACAATCTTAACTTTCTGATCCAACTAACATATACTATTGCAAACTGTGTTTTCTTGTGTCTCAGGCACGTACAATCATCCAACGAAACACTATACTTGTGGGACAACCTTTACTTGACTTACAAGGAATCTTTGCCTACCCTTACTTCCATTTAGATTTGACCTATAGGGGATCCTTTCCACTTCATTCCATATCCGTTTCAATCACCCTAGGGTCACCAAGATCACCTCCCTAGAGTGACCTAGTCACCCTTGAAGTGCGTGACCTACTTTGAGGTGACATTGGGTGTAGGATTCCCATAGTTATAACACTTGTTTCCTTGGTTGGGTCGGAATTTTCCAAACCTACAACTTGTGCCATAACATTTTGGCATCATTTCCGGGGATGATTTTTAATCCTCTTCCGAACCCTAACGACACTTTGGTAAGCTATCCCAAATCCTTACCCTTATTTTACCTAGCGACTCCACCCATGGAATGTTCCCTTTCCACTCTCTTTGATGAGATCATCTTGAAGCTCATTTGGCGACTCCACCTTCCCAGAAAATTCCTTGCCCCAAACCTTTTCCACTTGGGAAATTCAAGCCTTCTAAGGTTCACCAAATAAGGTCTCCTCTCAAGTCTCCCATTGTTAAAATTATTTTCCATAAATCCCTTCCTCTTGCTCCAATGGCTCACCCTTGGGAAAGAGACCTCTACAAACCCCTCAATATGGCTAATATCCAAGGTTACCCTAACCAAATGCCAACAGATGTCAATAAGTGGTTGCCAAGGTTCCCAGGAAACAATGTGATAACTTTCAAAGACCACATTTATGTCATGGGCCGAGATATGGAAAATGCAGGTATTGATCATGAAGATGTGGCCATGAGACTATTTGACTCATCATTGATTGAGGAGGCTCTTGATTGGTTCAAGGGACTCCCTGATAATTAGATCACGACTTATGATGCCTTTACCGCCTTATTTAAAAGAAGATGGTCAAGGAAATAAGATGGTGGGACACTTGCAACTCAATTCAATCAAATAAAGAAAAAGGAGAACGAAACAGTAAGATAATTCATTTCAATATTTGATAGGTTACACAATCAAATTCCAACAGATTACCGTCCTACAACATCATCAGTTTGTCTCCTTTACATGAATGCCTTTGAAGGGAATTTATGATACATTCTTAAAGATAAAAATCCCACAACATTGGTACAAGCTACAAAATTCAATATCGACATTGAAGATAATCTCCTTGATTAAGAAATAGAGCCTTTTCAGTATCCCCACAACAAGACAAAATCAAGGATTAAGGTTTCGAACAACATTTCTCCTGATCCGATTACTCTTTTGACTCAGAAGATAGACTAAATGAATACTCAGTTTGATCAGGTAAGAAATCATCTTATGAAATGTATGACTACATTGAAAAGAAATCAATCTGCTCCTAGACCTCAATTTGCTAGACAACAGAGAGATGCCACCGGTTGGAAGCCAAGACCTCAACAAGAGGAAAAGGCCCTAGATACTTTGAAACCTGTTGGGACAGTCGATATAGAATATTGGTGTCTCCCATGCCAAGATCCCCACAGGTAAGATGGATGTCCCCAAAAGGATGAAGATTATCCTAACGATATAAACTTCATGATTTGCAATCTCAGTGAATAACAAACTACTCGAGATATTGTTGATAAAGCCATAAGAATAGGAGAAAGAGAGGGGATTCTCCAGGCCTCAAGTAAGTTGCCAGATGATCAGAAGAAGGAACTAAAAAGGAGGGAATTTTTAGTCTACATAAGAAAGAATGCTTCAACCCCTTCGTCACAGCCTGATACTCCTCTTCCACCAGCAGAAAAGATGGCTCCACCACCTCCACCATCAGTATGTGAGTTGCCTCTTGAGTCAACTCCTGCAGATGACATTCAGTTGAATATCGATGTTGCAAACATGTTTGGAAAGCTAAATATGAAGGTTCCAGTGACAGAGATGTGTAAGATCCCTTCCATGGAAAGGGAAGTTTTGAGGATATTACAGGTGCCAGCTAAGAAAGAGGATCCTCCCATCGTACTAAACACCATGTATCTGGATTGGACAAAAGACAAGAACCTACCTTTTTATCTCTCATTAGGCATGAATGGCCTCTGCTTGAACAATTGCATGCTTGATTTAGGGGCTTCAACAAATGTCATATCTTTGAAGGTAATGAAACAAATTGGTTTGAAGACAAGCCGACCTTATGGAAATTTTTGTGGTATTGATTCAAGAAGAGTTAAGGTCTTGGTAGTATGTGAAGACGTTAAAGTATTTTTAATATGCTTTCCACATATGAACATCCTCATAGATATATTTGTAATCAATGTCCCTGATGCCTAGGAGGTGCTCTCGTCAAGGACCTGGTCCTCAACCCTTGCAAGTTTCCTTAGTATGAACCTTACACATGCATATATTCCCATGGATGATGGCACATATGAGATCCTGCATAACAGGGAGAAGAAATATACACATGTGATGAATCTGAGAGGGGCCAGCTATGTCAGTGAACAGTACCATGATATACCTCCACATATTTTTGAGTATGATCCATCCGAGTTATCATTCATGCAGGAAGATGCAGTGGAAATGTTCTTACCATGGACGGATAAAAAGAAATTTGCACAGTACCATAATAAGGAGCCGAAATCTATTCATATTATACAAAGGAAAGATGAGAAAAGTAAAGAAATTGTAAAATATTTCATCCACACAGAGATGCCATACGATGAGAATACACCTTGCACCGATTTCAATGAAGGAACTCTTATGCTCATGTGGGACAAAAGAAAGGGAAATCCCAAACATGAACAGAAAGACAATAACTCATGGCTTGGCCCTTACATGATAGTGTTTGGGGACTCAATGTTGATTACCAAAGCAATGGTCGATCTATCGAGCCCAAGAGGGAACACATTGAATTCAATCATCCCTCTAATCAAACAAATCCTACCACATTTTGAGCAAGCTTATTTTTATCACATAAAGAGGGAAATGAATGGAGAAGTTGACCATTGGGCAAAGGTTTCTCCTCCTTAGGCCCAAGAAATATTGAACAAAAATGGGGTATTAACCTATATCTTAATCCCATGATTTATTTGTTAGTGGATATTTATTGACACCCAATTCAATATGAAAATATTATTAATCAACAACTAGAGGTGAATTGGGAAGGACAACGAGAGGTGGCCTTCTCCTCATTCCCATATGGTTTGGTAGGCCTCATTCATGTTAATTCAATGCATAGGTATGAACCCTTGCATGAAGTATGGGACAATGTTGACCCTAAGACCCACCTTGGGATGTTTTCTTGGCGATTCTTCTTGGGTTTTCCTAGGACTAGAAATTGGCAGTGAGTTTAGTGTTGTATCAATGGAGCATTGAACATTTTGGTGTGGATGTGGTGAGCCTCTCGGTGGGAAAATTCAGATTTTTCTGAGGGTGGTGGTTTTGGGTCGCATTGGGATATCAATGTTGGTAACTTCTCGTGCTCTGGCTAGGAAAGCCTTGGTATCTTGACCTTTCTCTCTAGTTTCTATTGTCTCTAGTGTCTTTGGGAGTACTGTTTGGAACATTTAAAGCAGAGTAAATTTGGAGTTTCTTTTCTTTCGGGGGTTTGGGAATTGGTCTTTCAATTTGGGTTTTCTTTATACTAGTTATCTAGCCAATTGTCTTATCTTGTCCATACAGTTTTCTCCCTGACTATGTAAGTGTGGAAGGCATAGTCAGGCCAGTCATGGACAATAATGATATTAAAGAAGTTAGACGGGTTCTCTGTAGGCATGAAGATATAAATTAGGCCAATCGTAGTGAAATAATGTTATTTTCCTCCAAAATTACTAAGCGCTTGAGCAGGCCAATGCCACACACAATGCTAATATTATGAGTCTTCTTCTATAGAAACAACAAATTGATTCACTAGAGGTTGAGTGCAACAAAATCCACTCTTTGGTTCTCTCTCAACATACTATGTCTCATTTTCCTCCAACAACCATGACACTAAGAATTCACTTCAATTAGGGTTAATGGAAGATGAAATAGTGCACTGAAATCATGATCCTATGGAGATTGAAGGCCCAAGATCCCCCCATTTAGGAGAGGGGTAGGATGTCCAAGGTAGTGTCCATTTTTTACTGAATTTGAATGTTCTTTTGAGTTGTATGTATTTTGCTTCAATATGTTAAGCAAACCACTAATGGAAATACTTGGAACTCATGTTTGGAGAAGGCGTTACTGATTATAGCTATTTCTATAGAAATATGTATAGTTTTGGTGCAATCTCTGAACTATGTTGAATGTAATTGTTGTGACCTTCAACACAACCATCTTTTGAATGAATACAAATTTCTGTTTTGTTTTAAAAAATGTTAAAAAATAATATTGATTGTGGTGTAATCATTGAAAGGTTGACTAATAAGCCTACCTAGTGGAAAGATTAAAAGTGCCTTTTGTTTATTGATATAAAAACATTACAAAAGCATTCATAATCTGATTTAAGTCACAATTTTTTGGGAATCTTTCCATGTGTTACTCCTCATTTTGGATGAGGCTCATACTAGTGAATTTCTTCACTACTCTTGTGATTTTCATCACAAAGAGATTTGGATGGTTGGGGCATTCATTTGGTTTTGTGGATTGTTGATGACGTGGAAGATGATGAGCTAGAGGTTTTGAAGATGTTTTCTTATTTTTCATAACATAACACTTGATCATATGTTGTTCTAGTCTCCACTCTCTGCTAGATGAATGTACATGAGGATGTATGGATCCTTTGGTGGAATTCCTTATCATTTTGGGGCCAGGAATACATGGTATCGACATCTCCATTTGGTTGGCTTCATCATGACATAGAGTGCTTGGCATGCAGTCACTTTGTTTTATGTGGTTTTCTCACTTGGTTTGGATGAGCATGGGCATGGTTAGGGCTAATTTTCTCTAATTCCTAATCTCTTATGGATGACATTTGCACATGGATTGGATAATTGTAGGATAGAGCATGGTATTAAGTTGAGTGCTCCCCTTCTTGGGACCACATTTGGAGGAATTTTCACATTCATCATCACCTCATACATATTTTGATGAGGCCATCCTTCTCTTTGATGAGTCGATTGGGCTATTGATGACTTGTCATATGGGTTCATGACATATTTTGACTTACACTTACTTGGATCCATTTCTCCTCATGCTTTATTGGTCAATATGTGCCATTTTGGGGATTATTGTGCACACATGTTGAGGCATATTATTGGATTAAAGGGGGTTCATCCCTTCCTTTCACGGAGATGATTGAGTGTTGTTGACATTCCACATGTTGGGTCCTTATATCATGGATCCAATTGCTTGATTTGAGGATGATGTCCACTTTGGAGGTTACTTTGCACATTTAATGGGACTTCTCACCTTGGGATATGCCACAAGTCGGAGTTTATTCATGGTCTCATGCCCTATTTTGATAATGCATCCATATTGAATAAGGTTTCTTGCACTCATAGTTGAGGATGTCCCACATTATAGAAGATCTAGGAGGTTTAAAACCCTAGATCTAAGGTTGCACTATGTATTTTGAGGGCGACCTATCTTCAAGAGAAATTATCTTGTGTTAGAGTGCCCAAAATTTGTCCATATCAATGATATTAGATGCAAAATGGTATTGGTATTTCCAAAATGTGGTCATAATAGAAATTCCAGCAAAAATTAACACAATTATGGTGCTTTTAAAATTTTCCACTAGAGAATTTTCATTGCAATTTTGACCACTCATTTGAGGAATGCCCCAACTTTTTGGCTTGAGTGTTTTGGTTATTTGGGGAGATTATTCTTGATATACACCCTTGGTGAATATTTCCATATCTCTTGATGCCACATGGCCCGTTTTTTATGCATCTATTTGAGGTCGTCGATTTTTGGGAGCTTCTAATTGTTGTTTGTTGGGATGTTTCACCTTGGAGAGATATGTATCCACCTTGGAGGAGATCTAGGAGATTTTCATTACCTACTTTGAGAGTTGGTTGTGGATCTATCCACTTAAAATCCTTTGGAGGTTAGGCATTTCACCTTTGACTCATCTTCTTAAGTCTTTGATGGATTTGTCCCACTCTCTTGGACCTATTTTGTCGGAGACTTGTACATGTGGTTTGACCAATTCATTATTTTATGTATTCTTGAATAATTAGTTGGAGGAAATAATTCTTTACTCCTCTCTAGGATAAATATAATGTTTTCACATGATATACTATCATTCTTTTGTAAAGGAAGTTGAGTTAGACTTTATATAAGGAATAACCCTTTCTCATTTGTAGTCATGGTTGGATTTTTGGGAGCTTCTACTCCTTGGAGATCAATTGACACCTATCTTTCTTGGAGAATATGGATGTATAAGGGTTATTTCTTTATGGATGTTGGTGTCAATTCATGAAGCTTTTCTATCGTGGTTTCTATTTGGTGCATAAATATTGATTGTGAATGATCAAGTCTTATGCTAGCTTACTAGATTAATCCATTGAAGGGTAAAATCTACCACTTGAAAGGAAGATGTTTTGGTTTAAGTCATATACTTCTTCCTTTGTTAGTTTGATAATTATTTGATACCTTGCTTTGACTATCCATTTTAGGAACCATAAAAAGGGTTTTGAGTATGTTTATCAAGCTATAATTGATCTCGTTGGTGAAGGTTTCTGCCTTGAGGACCCCTTATTGTAGGTTGTTGTTCTTCATTGTTAATTTTGATTATATGAGAGATTATTTTTCCTCTTGGATTATATCCTCTTATTCCTAATCCTTGGATGAAATAGATCAGTTCAGAAGAGGGGTTTTCTTCTTGACCCCATAAGCCCCTTTGATTCACCTTGAATCGATTGTCCTTGTTGGATTTGGCAGTAATCTCTACTTCCTTCCATCACCTCTTTTTCTTTCCTAAAATACAAAAACTTTGTTTTACTAAAGCTACTCTTAGGTCACCTTGTGCCACATTGCTTAGCTTTAGTAATTCTACTAGGGATACCCTTGTTGTGCTGGAGGAGATCCAACCTAAAGTGAAGAGAATAGGTTGTTTAGGTGACAGTGGTGACTG
>JASDQU010011220.1:6540-22766 GCA_032191745.1 Picea mariana
GAACAAGGATAATGTGAATACAAAGAAGGACACTGGGAAGTGGCACAAGTTCCATAAGATCCCCTAGCATAACAATATTGAATGTCGCTCAAAGAAGTTCTTGGTGGCTGAGGTACAAGCCTCTGAATCATATGCGAGCTCCAACTATGAGTCAAAACCAGAAAACGGGAGACAGATCACTGATGTAGAAACTAGTGACACCATTGTTACCATGACCAAGGTACATCTCGGTGAACTTAATGAACCAGAGTAATGTGAGTGCCACTTTTTTTCACAGATGTGGGTGAAGGGTACTCAACTGCACTTGATAGTTGATAATGGTACCCAAAAGAACCTCATCTTAGTTGAGGTTTTCAAGTGATTGGCTCTGCCGACAATACTGCACCCATATATGTACACCATTGGATGGATCCACCAAGGGAGTGATCTCCACGCCAACCAATATTGTCTCCTGGCCTATGATATCAAGCTCTTGAAATATGAGGTATTGTGTGATGTCATGCCCATTGAAGTTTATGATGTTATTTTGGGTTAACCTTATTTATGGAAATGTAATGTTGTGTATGATTCTATCCCCCATATTTTTATTATTAATTTTTATAGGAAATTATACAGGATACCTGAGGTAGTTCAATCTAGTTCCATTTCCTCCATCTCTTTCAAGAAATGCACGAAGGTCATCTCTCAAACAAGAAACTTTTTCTTCTTTGTAATTTGTGGTCAAAGTGAGCGGAAGATTGCAATAACATCCATGGATTCCATGATAGGTATCTCCATGCAACAAAATAAAGTGGATAAGGTTGTGGAAGAAGAAAAATACATCTTCTCCTCACCCACTGCGATACATATGCACTGTGAGGTCAATCATTTAATCGATCTGACCCGTAGTGCAATGCTACCTAATGGGCAAGTCTATCTCCACTCTCTGTTATAAAATGAGGAAATAAAGTGTGAAATACAAGATCTTCTTGAAAAGGGGCACATCCACTCAAGGTCATGACCTTGTGGAAGCCCAATCGTGCTTGTGTAGAAGAATTATGAGACCTAACAACTCTACATTCATTATCAGGATCTAAATAAAATCATGTTCATGAACCGGTACCCAATTTCATGAATTGTCGTTCTTTGTGACCATATCAAGGGGGGAAATACTTCAGTAATATTGATTTGAGCTCTGGTTACCACTAGGTCCCAATAAAGTAGACCAATGTATGGAAGACTATCTTCAAGTCTAAAGAAGGTCTTTTTGAATAGTTGGTCATGCTCTTTGGCTTGAAAAATTCCCCAACAAATTTCATGAGGATGATGGATGATATATTTCATCGTTTCACCAATTATTTCATGGTCATGTATTTAGAATGCATCCTCATCTTCAACAAGAGTTGGTCAAACACTTGCAACACATTCAACAGATTATGCACACTCGACGACAACACAATCTATTTGAAAATTTGGAAAAATGCTCCTTTGACATGAACATGTTGCATTACCTAGGCTACATTGTTGATGAGTATGGGTTTCATGTCGATCCATCCAAGATCCAAGTCATCTGTGACTGGACAGACTCGACCACACTCACTGAGCATGAAATATTCTTATGCCTTGCCAATTTCTATCACAAGTTCGTGGTGGGATTCTCCCACATCGCATGGGTCCTTAGATAAGTGAAAAGGGGTGGTGGAAAGGTAAAAGTATTGTGGGGCTAGTTTCAACAGAAAGAGTTCTATTATTTGAAGCAACACTTGTGCTCAAACATTATGCTGTCATTACTTGATCTGTAGAAACTTTTTGAGATTGAGATAGATGCTTCATACTATGTTGTGGGAACAACTATCAGTCAACATGGACATCCAGTTCCCTATCATAGTGATATACTATCATATACTTTCCATAATCACCCCACTTATGAAAAAAAAATGTACTCCATTGTACAAGCCTAACATCAGTGGAGTCATTACATTCTTGGGAACAATATAATCATCCAAACTGATTATAAGCCTCTGCAGTTCATGAAAACACAAGGAAAATTGCAGAATGATCACCATCATAAGTGTTTCACTTACTTGCAGTCATTCCATATCAACATAAAGTATAATATAGGGAGAACCAATCGCATCATTGACTGCCTTAGTTGACCTCTAGTTGAAATAATAACCATGGTTCTATGCTCCTATGGACTTGATACCTCAAGGTGGCCCCAACTCTATGAGAGAAATCCTAACTTTTACACTACCTACCATATGTTGGGAACAAACACAACTGTCCCTAATTTTCATCTGCAGGAAGGGTCATTGTGCCATTGGGGACATATTTGCATTCCATCATTTGAGTGAGAAAAGTTGATTTGGGAAGCTCAATATAGTTGGGTGGAAGGACACTTTTGAGTAGAAAAGACAGTGGCAATGTTGCAACAACAATTATATTGGTTGAAACTCTGATAGGATATCAACAAGTATATTAGGTTCTACATCGCATATGCCATTTCCAAACCGACCATTAACAAACAAGGAATGTACACACCTCTGCCTACTCCCGAAAATCCCTGGGAATCTATCTTGATGGACTACATTTTGGGACTTCCTTCAACCAAATAGGGAAATGACTGTGTTTTCATGTTTTTTAATCGATTTTATTAGATGGCGATTATGGTATCCTGTAAGAAGAGCATCATAATAGATTCCACTATGAAGCTCTTCTTCGAATGAGTGTGGGTACATTTTTGGATACCATAAAGCATCATCTTAGATTGGGATAGTTTGTTCCTTAATGTTTTTTGGTCAAGCCTCTCGTCATGGTTCCACACAAATCTCACCAAATCCACGTCATTCCACCCCCAAATGGATGGCCAAACTAAGGTGATCAACAAGAATATCATGGATATCTTTCCCATGCAAAATTGCAAGCATTCACGCACATGAAATGAGATTCTTCCCTATGTTCAACATAGTTACAATAGATCCATACATATCTCAATTGGTCATAGTCCCTTGTAGGTGGGGTTGGGATCTCAACCATTGGGTCTCATGGAATTTTCACTACCCCTTGGGTCCACATAGGAAGAATCGTTTCATGTGAAAAACAAAGCCAACAAAGCCACCTAGTTCATTGAAACAATTAATCACATCTGGCAACAAGTTCAGGATATTTAGCAGAAGTCCAATTCCAAGTACAAGAAATGCCATGATCAACACTAGGTGGGTGCCACTGAAGTTTCAGGTGGGAGATAAATTTTGGTTGCACTTGGAGAAAGAATGCCTTATATGACCCCATTGGAAGCTTCATCCACTCCTCTATGTTCCTTACACCATCACCAAGGATGTGGGTGATAATGATTTTGAGCTCAACATTCCCCCCTTCCTTGTCTTACAACCAATGTTTAATGTGGACCTCCTTCGGCCATACTTTCCACCCATGTTGGACACCTCAGAGATAACATAATAGTTGACACTGACAGATCTCAACCCTAACTACCTAGAAAAAGAATCCACTGATCATATCATTGACACACAGGTCAAGGTCACTTGCTAATAGAAGATTCATCTTTATCGTGTTCTCAAATTAGGGAAGCTCCTGGACCAAGGGAAGTGGCTCACATGGGGCCAAATTATGCAGAAATTTCCTCATCTGATGTGGGAACTCAATGCAATGAAGACCATTGCTTCCTAAGGAGGGAGGATTGGTCCATATGGATATCATTGGCCACCCACCTATTCCAACTGATTCACATATATCTTTCATCCAGGAAGTTACAGTTTTCATCTTGGAAGTTTGTTTCTATCTTTTCGGGTCCTAAATTTCTAAGGCAGTTTTGAGGTCCTAAACAACGTTTTTTGGGCCCTCTAGAGTCACACAATAGATGGAGTTAGAGTGTGACAACATAATTTGTATTTCTGAGATAGACCTTTTCAATGGGCTATCGTGCGCCTAAAATGAAGATCGTACAATGTTACGACCCCAGGAATTTGATGTACCAGCCTACCTCATTGGGGCCCACATGAATTTTGGTGCCTAATCTCCTAGACGTAGGTTTTTGGATGTCTAGGTTTTTTTTTTACTTTTGTATGATACAAAGGCATGGAGGACTCATTGTAATGTGCTCAAACAAATGTGTGTAGCTACCACATCTCTTCTGGGAGATTGGCTACCACCATTCGAGCAAGATTTCCTTCATTTTGCATTTTAGAGTTTAAACATATTTCTTTATTGAATAGAAGTTATGTTTCACTGTATCTCTATTATTTTTCTCTATATATCTTCGTTAATGTTATAGATTTGTGTTTCATTTAATTCTTCTCATAAATCTGGATCATTCAAAAAATTAAATTATTCATAATCTTTGCTAGTATAATGCACTTATCAACAATGTTATAAAAAAATAAACATAGTTTTCAAATTTCGACCATAGTTTTTTTACCATAGTTCACTTGTCAACAATGTTATAAAAAACATTTCCACCACCGTGGAGTTATCATCAATGCTATAAAAAAACATGTTGTTTTCAAATATTTACCATAGTTTTTTTCTCATTATCCTTGAGGGAGTGACCTATACAATCCATCACTATAGAAAATAACTACATCGTCAATAACATATTTACTTAATAACAATAAGTACTTCTCTTGAAATCATGATGGATATTAGGATAGAGGAGGTACTTTTTTCTTTAGATAACACTACCATCCATTCCATTTTTTTTCATTCAATCATTTGAAAAAAAAGTCTATATCTCTTTGAAGGAAAAAATTATAATTAAAATATTTGGAGAATATTATGTTGTGATTAAGTGAATAAACAAGAGGGATGACCCATTTAAAGAGTGTATAGGGTCACTTCAAAGTTGGAAGTACAAAACAATTAATTTTCGCATGAGCTATAATCATCCTAACATTATTTCCATACTTCTAATATCATGCATTTACTTAGTAAACACATGATGTATTTACTTAATAAAGACATGATTGAGTGGTTCTTTCACATGTCTTAAATGAAAAAGTATACATAGTTATTATTAGTATCTACCAAGGAAGGTACTATAGCAACCGATACGGTTCACAATTCCATTATTTTGCTAATTTTAACCAAAGTTTTTCATAATATACTTATTATTCCACTTAAAAAACACTTACATTTTTCAACTTTTTCTGATTTCTTGTATTGTATTTTCTATTGGTTGAAATCATTTTGATATGGCATAATTCCCATGGTATGTTGCAACTTTTGGGTGAATTGGCAGATTTATAAATTAATTTCCAAAATAAATTTATATTAATTATGTTATTGGATTTTCATAGGTTCTAGTCACGCCGCAGTAGAGGTTGTTGAGTTGCAGTCGAGGGACACTCTAGTTGGGTGGCATTGTTATTTTACATTCATGAAAAGATTTAAATCTCACGATAGGCTTTGAAATTCCCAACTCACTAAATTTGAAGCCTATGCATGCATGAAGGAAACACTCCACCTAGATGATGGAGCCATCTATATGCAGTGTGCATGCAATGCTCCACTTGGATGGTTTTACTGGGAACCCTCTACCTATTAGAAAAGGAATAACCTCCCAGTTAAACGAAGCTAAGGTTTGCAACATTTTTTCATTTTGATTGTGGACATGGGTTTATTATTAAATCTTTTCCCTGGATTCTCTCAATTGCATCTTGTGGATTGCTTTGACAAGATATAGATATGGATATAATATGGATTGCTTTGAAAAGATATATATAATGAAAGAGAATCAAAATTTAATTGCGGTTTAAGGGAATTAATATAGAGGCGTTGTCTGATCTCCTAAAATACTCCTGATTGATCTTTCATAAGACACACTTTTAGCCAATTACATAATGGACTCTATTAGCCACGGTGTCAATAGTGAAATCCACAAGCTATGAATGTATTATACATTGTACAACACCATCTGTTATAGTGTCCACAGAGGTTGTATCTTCGTCAAGAACTAGGATGCGATTTTGTTTTATCAAGACTCGTACCATGCACACTAGTTGTTATTTCCCAACACACCAATTTTCTCCATTTTCAACCACTACATGCATTCAATAAACACTTGGAATTATTGTAAGCATTGTAGAGGTATTATGTGGTGCTCTATTTAGATTATCCATTTTATTTTTTTTTATGTATGTAGTAGATAGGATGCATCATGACTATTGACATTCACATTATCGTAAACAATATCCTTGAGAGTGGTTGTGAAACTTTAACGTCGAGAAGAGTCAAATTACTCAGTGTTCTATTTCATATGAAAAAAAATTGAAAACAGATCTACTAAAGCATTTAATTGTAAATGTGGCATTCAATACCTTACATACTTTCTTATTCTGAAAATTATAGATAATTAAATAAGAAAATGCATTCCAAGTACGTTGCTCCTACTACCTCCAGAATGATCTGCTTATGGCGGTCATGGATTACAAGTGTATGCATCCACCACCAATCTAGGTCAATGATTTTCATGCAAAATGTAGTGTTATTAGAGTTTGATGGAGCTCCATACACACTAATTTAAGTTTCTAGGTCAATGTATGCATCATCCACCAATCTAGGTCAATGTATGCATCATCCACAATAATTGGAGTTCGCAAACACTTCATTTTTCTCCATTTTCAACCACTGTATTCATTCAATAAAAAAGTGGAACGATTTTACGAATGCTAGAGGTATTATGTAGTACTGTAGCTGGATTATCCAATTTCTTTTTAAGTGTGTTGTTAGTTTGATTTTTCATTTGTACATTGAGGCTGTATAGGTCTAATGTGCTAAGTTAAACTGGTTTTTTGAAAGTTTTACTATACTATCCCATACCCATCTAAACCATGGTTTGATATGTAATTCAAGGTTAATGTTTGTTAATGTTTTTAACAGTGTTATTTTATTAGTCCACACCAATCTAAACAAGGGTCTGATATACAACTCAAAGTTGGAAAGTAGAGGTTGCATATCTCTATTTACACAAATGGTTGACAAAGAAAATATTGGAACTGTATATTGAAACTACATATATACATCCTCCATATTCATAACCTCAAGTTGCATATAAGGGTGGATTTGGACTAGTGTCTAGATTTTGCATCCAATGTACCATCTAAATTCAATGCATTGTTACCCAGCTACAAAAAAAAATTAAAAGGTCTCCATATATTCACCCGGGCTATAGAACAACCTCAATTTTCTCTGTGTGACAATTTAGGATGTTTGTTATCAGTGCCCTTGATACATTGGAGTTATTTCTTGAGAATCAACAGATGCTATAGTGTACAATATAGATGGGTAGATATCCTAAATTTGATACAAACATTGTTTATCATGTAAAATAATGCAAGATAATTGTTGAATTTAGCCTTCCTTCCTTTTCATGTATTATGTCTCCTAGTTGACATTTATCTAAAGCCTGAGAAAGTGTTGTCAAGCAAACATGCTAACAAATTTATGTAACAACCTTCTTTTGTTGCAAAATATACCCAATGCTTACAACTTTTCACTTAACACTACTGGAGAACAATAATATGTCATTCACCTAGAACTACTGAAAAAAAGTAGCATGTCCTTACACAAAGGTAGTTTCCATAAAATACTTATAAATGTCTAAGATTCAATTCAAATGAGTACTTGGCCTTTGGAGTGATTACCTTCCAAATCTCAAGATTTGAGTATTCTTTGAGTGGATCAATATTAATTGACACTGTTCATTGGAATCAACTCATAAAAGCTATTTTCCTGCTTCCAGAGAAATTAATAGACAGACAAAACAATGTTCTCCCTTCCACCATTATAAAAATAATTATGAAGAATGGATTCTTATCTTTTTAAGATTTTTGGTTCTTTGAAAAGTGGTGTTATTATTATTATTTTAAATAAAGAAAAAAAATGATTCTTAAAGTACATTTTCCATTAGATATCCTCTCTATCATGCAGTAGTTCGATGATATTTTACAACATTAAATACAAAAAAAAACATCACAATATGCATAGTTTATTTGTTTAATGGCATATGATAGTCTCTTGGAAGAAAAACATCACAATATGCCAACACATAGTTTTATATATTGTGTCTGTCATCAGAAAGAAATGTTCAATGGATTGATTAAATCATGGTTCCTTCAAAGTCATTGACCCTGGAATTGAGTGTGGCTACTAAGGCTCAGTGCAATATACTTCAAAAAACAATTTAGGATAGCACATGAATGATAAGATAACTCAAGTGAAATACATCATTTATACATTATACATTGAAGAACATTTATGTTAGGAGTTGTAATCTCATTAACTACTTAGTTAGTGAAACCATTTTGCAGTTACTTCCATTACTATTCAGTAAAACTATCAAATATATAATATTTATACATTCAATAAGAAATAGATTATGAGCATTCATTCTCCAACATTTTTGTGTATTCTTCTTTCTTTATTGCTTTCATGGTATCAGAGTGTTTGGTTGGGAGAAGAGCCTTTTGTTGTGTGCACCCACTCCCAAACCTTGAACAATACCATAACATTGTTCACCTTCCCTACGTAATGTTGTTGATCACCTTCCTTGCATAACTTTATTGGTTGTGTTGTGCGTCAAAGGTGAAAGGAGTCATATTCACCTCATCCATCAGATATAAAAAATTCAATGTTGTTATTGTAAAATGTTGGGTCACCATATATCTGAATGTCGTAAGTTGCAATATAAAAATAGATCTAATGTCATAGAAAGTGAAACATCCGATACTTTGTTTCTTTCATGTCCAGTATCTGAGAAAATTCTTGACAAGAACTAAGAAATTTGAAATGGTAGTCACTCTTATTCTTGAGTCGAAAGATCTAACTAGATTTTCTATAGAAGAATTTATTGGTTCGTTGTTATCTCATGAACCAAGGATGAACTTGGATATTGGTACTTTATAACATGCATTTTAGACTAAGGTTTCCATGGAAAGTGGAAGAGGCGTAGGTTTTCATGGACGTGGTCAAGGAAGTGGTAGAGGACACTCTCAAAAAGGGATAAACCTGAACAAAGAAAAGAAAACACAGAGAAGTCAAGATCGTCTTCACATTATCATGGCCAAAGATGGAAAAAACAGTTAGAAATTCAATGCTGTTATTGTAAAACGTTGGGTCATGTTGGACCTCGACCAAGTTTTGAGGAAATGTTGGTCATGTTTAACCATTTTTGGGACTTTGACGGGCTAGTTGTGTTGGATTACTGAGAGGGGCGATGACTCAGTAATAGAGTAATTTGATCCTTTTTAACCATATAATCCAAGTGTTATATCAATGAAGCATTATCATCCAATAACTACAGAGTATATAAGCAATGAAAAAATGAACAATCATACACATACATAGTACACCAGTGTTTTACGTGAAAACCCAAATCGGGAAAAAACCACAAAATGCTTTTTCTCATATGTCTTGAAGAATTACATTCATTGGAAGCACCAACTTCCTTTTTTTTCCAGCTGCAACTGGAAGGAGGCTCCAACCCCCTAGTTTCTCAGGCTACAACCTGAAGGAAGCTCCAACTCCCCAATTCTCTGGCTACAACTAGAAGGAGGCTACAACCCCCTACGTTCTCTGACTACAATCAGAAGGTGGCTACAACCACCTGTCCTTGTGTCGTCTAACCGCCCTGAAGTAGAAGTAGAATGATGGAACCACTGTCACACTATCACTGTGAGATATGTCGTTGTAGACATGTACCAATAAATCTAAACCATGCAGAAACCATGCATCAACCTGTACCTCAACCTGTAATAAACCTGTATCATAAGCAAGTGCATCAACCATGCACCAACCTGTACCAAACAATCTGTAATCAACTTGTACCATAAAAAAGTGCATCCAACCATGTACCAAGTATGTATGAATCATCTGTTTCAACTACTCATCATCTATGCCTCATCAATATGTACCAACATCATCAACTATACACCTCATGTAGGTGCCAACTCATCAACTACTTGTCCCAACCATATACTCAACATGTACCTCAACCAAGAGCCCTCATCAATTTCATCATCCAAATTAGATTTGTAGCTCTGTAATAGACCTGTTGTATATGATCACATTCTTGCAAACCTTCCTTAACTTTAACAACAAGAGACTAGCATTTTCATCAAACTTTTCTTTAGTCTCACATGCCTAGTTTTGGATTAGTCAACAATCCTAACTTGAAGTAATCATAACTATGTACCTGTAATGTATAAATATTTGAAACTAATACAAAATGTTATTCTATGTTTTTTATGCAATTCCTCCAAGTTTCACTACTGGGAACCTCTCATAAAAGGAGTTATAGCAAAAATGACATACCTTGCTGAATTCTAGCTTATTCTAGAGAGAGACCTTGTAGAGTGTGCCCCACACAAAATGTTTGTTTAACGAATCTGAAACTCTTAAAAAGAATACTATAGACTGTACCCTAACCAAAACATTTAGTTTCACTGAATTTGGATCTGTTATGAAGAAGTTATGACGTTTTTACCCGAAACAACTATTTTTGACTAGTTTTAGGACTAGCAACAAACCCTATTTTCCACAAAATGTAACTCGAAACATACAAGGACCCACAAGATGAATGTGTTACCATAGATACTTGGATATTTTTTCTCAATGGAATAGTAATTCTACGGTTTGAATAATTATAGAAAACAATATATAGAGAAAATGGTGAGATGACCTGTAAATAACATACCTTAGAAAACACCATCAAAAGAATTTATCCTTCCTTGCATTTCGGCCTTATTTTCTTCACCTTCCCTCATAATTTCAGTTTAGATATCCTTGGTTACCTCATACACCTATAAATATTCAATATGCTCAAGTGTATCTAAAATGAGAGAGCCTTGCCTCTTATTTATACTCTCCAAATAGCTTCCTTAAAAACATCTTCTAGGTCACTTGGCCCCACTTTCCTTATTTTATGGTTAAGCCACTTCTAATTTCTCCATTAAATTTATTATTGAAATAATTTATTTTTTATTCACTTTAAATTATAATACAATCATTACTTCACTTTATTATTTACCTTTTAAAATCTCTTAAACTAGTTTGACTACTTTGACCTTTTGGGGCTTCTAGATGACATATGAGGGTCCTCCGACTGCGTAAGGCCATAACTCTCAAACCGTGAGGGGTTATGCGACATTCCACATACCACAAGAAATGGCATGAAATTTACTATCCATGTAGAATAGTATTATGTGAAAATATATCGTAACTCACACCACTACCCATCAAACAAACTTGGGTCCATTACCCAAACCTAGGGTCTCCAACTTCTCATGGTCATAACTCTCTAACCGTGAGGAGTTATGTGACATTCCACATACCACTGAAAATGACATGACAAGAACTATCCATATAGGATAGTTTCCCTGGAAAATTCACTATCATTTATCTCATTATTCCACAATTAAGCATGGGTTCCCTTACTCCGCAAAGCATCTTCCCGTGAGGGATTTCACCATAAGGGGACCACTTTGGATTTCATCCATATTTACTTCTTATCAACCATGAAATAATAATAATGAGTCATATTTACATCAAACAATATTGGTTTCATTGTTGAAACCTTTGTGCTACGCGGCTTTCTTCAAGGGTTGACATCAATGACAACCAACCTTAATCAACAATCTCCCTCTTTGGCATTGATGGAAACACTTTGATACAATACCGAAATCATATCACTCATGCTCCCCCTAGAACCATGCCTCTATCCTCTGCATCTAATAAATTTTCTCCCCTAGAACCATGCCTCTATCCTCTGCATTTGATAAATCTCTCCCCTTTTGTCATCAATGGCAAAGGTATCTTTCCATCCGGGGCTGCTCCCCCTAATTGAACTATCCTCTTATGGTGCTTCCTCGCGTACATATAAGACATATAAGATAAGCATTCAAAAAGAATTCATTTTGGAGTAGAAATGACTCCAAGTCTTTAGTGAAGATATTCAAAGGCTTCCCGTGGAAGTGGTTTTGTAAAGATGTCTGCCACTTGTTATTTTGTGCCCACATACTCATCTCTAATGTTCTTTTCTACAACCTATTCCCTTAGAAAGTGATACTTGATTGGAATGTGCTTCGTCTTGGAGTGCATCACCGGGTTTTTTGAGATACTGATGGTGCTTGTATTATCAAAATATATTGGAATGGGCTCAACATACTCAACCTATATATCTGTCAAAGTTTGTTTCATCCAAAGAACCTGTGTACAACATGTTGTTGCTGCAATATACTCTGCCTCGACCGTAGATAGAGATATTGATGATTGTTTTTGCTCATCCATGATACTAAACACTCACCCAAGTATAACGCTAGTCCACTAGTGCTTCATCAGTCATCAATAAAGCCTGCCTAATCTGCGACTGTGTAGGAAATTAGTGATAGATCATTTATTTTTGGATACCATAGCCCAAACTCTTATGTTTCTTTGAGATATCTGAAAATCCTCTTCACTGCTAATACATGTGATTCCTTTGGTGCTGCTTGAAATCATGCCACCTGTCCAAATGCTTCCATTACATCTGGTATGGATGTTGTCACATACAATAGGATGCCAATCATTGACCTATATTGCCTTTGATCTATAGACTTTGAATCATCATATTTTCTCAACTTGCAACTAGTTTGCATGGGGGTGATAGCTGGTTTGCAATCTTCCATTCCGAACCTCTTTAACATTTCTATGATATACTTGGTTTGAGAAATAAAAATTCCTTGGTTTCTTTGACGTATCTGAAGTCCCAGAAAGAAGGATAATTCTCCAAGTAGCGACATTTCAAATTATTTTTTCATATCTTTTGAAAATTTCTGGCTTAACCTGTCATCATCACTACCAAAAATAATATCATCAACATAAACTTCAATTAATAAGATATTACCTTGACTTACCTTGATGTATAGGTTGTTGCTTGCACTTCATTTTCTGAACCCTGCATGTTGTAGATACTTATCCAGTCTAGAGTACCATGCTCTTTGAGCTTGTTTTAGACCATACAAGGCCTTCTCTAATTTACACACATAATATGTGTTCTCTGACAACTGAAATCCTTCTGTTTGTTCAATGTAGACTTCTTCTTTAAGTTCCCCATTCAGAAAAACTAATTTTGCATCCATCTGATATACTTTAACATTTTTGGAGCATGCATAAGATAAAAGAAAACATATTGCTTCCATTCTGGCAACTGGAGAAAATGTCTCTTCAAAGTCGATTCCTTCAATATGAGCATATTCTTTACATACCAATCTATCTTTATTCCTTGTAACTTGTCCATCTTCATTTAATTTATTCCTGAAAACCCATTTTGTGCCGATCACATTCTTATTTTTTGGTCTTGGAACCAATTCCCAAGTGTCATTTTTATCTATTTGATCCAATTCTTCATCCATGGCCTCATTCCAAAATTCATCCTTCCTAGCTTCTTCAAAATAGTTTGGTTCAAGTGTAGATAAGAGTGCTAGGTGTGTTTGTTTCGGTGAATGGATTTATTTTCTAGTCTCAATTCCTGCACCATTTTTGCCGATAATATGATCTAAAGGATGATTCTTCTGTACTCATTTACTGGGTGTCTTTGGAGACACTTGTTGAACTTGCACTTATGTTTATGTCAGATTCTCTTCATCTTCCTCTTCTACTTCCTTTTCATCTTTTACTTCTTCTTCGTAAGGTTGTTCCATTGATTCATATTATTCTTCTTTTGATTATGTTCTGCCTGTTTCATTAATTGTTACATTGATGCTTTCCAGAATTTTGTTCAATCTCATATTGTAACAGTTGTATGCTTTCCTTGTACTTGAGTAACCAACAAGTACTCCTTTATCCACACGAGAGTCAAACTTTCCCATTCTTCCATCTTCTCTTTTGATGTAGCATTTTCTTCCAAAAACTCTGAAGTGATTCACATTTGTTGTTCTTCCTTTCCATAGCTCGTAGGGATTTTTGTCAGTGTTGTTTCTAAGCATTAATCTGTTTTGAATGTGAAATGTTATATGCACTACCTGTTTCCAAAAAATATCTGTCAAATTGTAATCCATTAGAATTGTTTGAGCCATTTCTTGTGTAATTATAATTCATTACGATAATGTTCCTTTGTCTCTGAACCAATCTATGAATCCATGCTCTCGTCCACTATCATATATCTATCCATACCCCCTAAGTGTTCTTATGAATCCATATCTGTGCATACTATCCAGGACTCTACTTACGCAATTCTCCATAATGCCAACCCATTTATCATTATACTATCAAACTGTACTTCTACTAATTGATTGCTCTGAATCTGTCTTCTCAAACTCTGCAAGCTGCTCTAAGGATGGTTCTTTGGTCTATCATAGCTATCGCATATACTCCCCCTATCTAACATTCATATTACTTGGGAATCTCTAAGTTGGATGGATTAGAAAAATTCATGCTTTGATGTGTATTCATCATCATCTTCATTGGTAGATTCATCATCAACTTCATGGGTAGATTCTTTATCTCTCTAAGATCTGACTTCTTTATTTCTATCTATGGATTCATCTTTCACTACAATGCCTGAAAGTAAAATCTCTTGAACCCGTTCCTTATTTACTTTCCCTTCCTTTACTTCAGTTATTTTCCAAACTTTTATGTATTTGACATCTTTCTTTTTCTCTATAGAATTTTCTTCATCTCGTTTTATTGCCAATCTTGCAATCTCTAGTACATGGTCTTTGCTCACCTGTTCTTCTTGTTTTCTTATCCATACTTTCTTATATCTAATATCAATATTATTTTTCATGGAAGTATCGATCATTCTTCTACAATCATTGGCTATGTGTCCATAGTTATGACATTTTTAACACTCAATCTTACGTGCGGCCACATCGGCACTTCTTTCTTGAACATTTCTTTTATAATCCCTGCAATCTGCAACCTTATGTAAAAAGTTAGTACAATAAAAACAATGACCATAAAATAAATTTGCATAGCTGGGAGTGAATGATATTCTTTGTGGCGTAGTCCTTCTGAATTTTTGTCTCGACTGATCATGATCATGATTGAAGCTTCTTTGTGTCTTGAACATGGATGGTCCCCTTAAAGATGTATCTTTAATAGTTTTCTTAGATTCTGGTTGACTATGATTCCTTCCTTTGAGTACATCTACATAACTCTTTCTATTTTCTTCATTCTTCTTTGCTAGCAACCTAGAGTGCTTCTCTTCATTCTCTATAATTGATGTGGATGTTTCTGTCTTTTCAATGTTCATGTTGAGCTTGACGATTTTACTTATTTTACTTCTCAATATGACAACTTCTTCCTCAAGATTCTCAACCTCTTCTTATTTCTTCATTATCTGAGACTTCATGACTTCTTTTTTTCTTTTTTTTTCTTCAAGATGGATTTTTAATGTGATTATTTCTTCTTCAATTCCTTTCTCTTCGTGACCAAAGTCTGCCTAAAGCTAGTTTAGATCATTATTTCTTTCCTTAAGATGATCTGTCAATATCTTCTCTCTCATTTCTGTTTCTTCCTTCTGTGCTGCTATGTTGGTTTCCAAACATTGCTTTTGATATTCAATATTTTCTTTGATATTTATGGCTTCTTCTAGCTGAGTTCTTAAGTTTGCGATGACCTATTGGGCTTCTCAAAAAATGTGACAACTTTCCTTTTGTTTCGTCAATTCTTTCTTGAGTGAATTGTTTTCTTCTCTTAGTTCATCTAAAGCACTAATCAATTATTCTTCATAATTGTCTTTCTTTTCAATTATTTTTCCTTTCTTATTTCCTTCATGGCATTCTATTTCAATATGTCCATGTTTTTCACAATTAACACAAAACAACATACCTCTGGTGATTATGTACTCTTCATCTTCTGAATCTTCTTGACATGGTGAACATGATTCTTCTTGATTTGTTTCTGCATCTTGTTTGACATTTACTGAATCTATGATGGGTGAAGAATATATGTCATGTAACTTATCCCAAAGTTCTTTTACCCGAAACACCTGTTTTTGACTAGTTTCGGGACTAGCCACAAACCCTATTTTCCACGGAGTGTAAGTTCAAAAATACAATTAACCAAAAGATGAATTTTTTACCACATATACTTGGATATGTTTTATCAATGTAATAGCAATTTCACGGTCCGAATGATTATAGAAACAAAGTTATAGAGAAAATAGTGAGATGACTTGTAAATAACATACCTTAGAAAGCACCATAAAAAGAATGTATGCTTCCTTGCATTTTGGCCTTCTTTTCTTCACCTTC
>JASDQU010011220.1:50848-62086 GCA_032191745.1 Picea mariana
TTTCATCTCCTATGCACTTTTTATTCTATTTGAAATACTCATCGTCTTTTGTCTCTTATTCAAATCACATACTGCGACATTAATATTTTCTTCCCTTTGATCCAACAGTTGGATCCCTTCATCTTCTTCCAGTCTCATCCATATCTATGCATTACTTTCATAGAGATCTACTACAACTCTTACTTCCAGTGTAATACTATCTGTGTGTTATGTTTCATTCTACTTTCTATTTGATCGAACTTTTGAAGGGGTGGTTGGTGTCAAATTTCAAACCAATTATAATATCTTATGTTTATACCCATCCATAATCTACGCTATCCTCTTTATACTTTTTTCCACATTGATTTCTCCTACTAGTGTATTGTCTGGGATCGTTTGGAATACTTCCTCCAATATTTTCTCCAAATTTGTCTGCACATGGTTTTCCCTCCTCACGTTCGATCTACACTTTTTTGAGAATTGTTTCTAACACCACCTTCTCTCCTTGGATTTCTCCAAGTTTATTTCATATGTCTTCTCCCTTGATTGAAATTCTTGTGCGATGCTCATTTGTAGCTTATAGAGTTATTTTGTTGGTATCTTAGACAATACCTATTTCATTTGTTCGATGTCCTTGACCTGTTTATGTGCCACGTATTTTATTAGATGTAATATGTCTTTAGTAATGTTAAAGTTTTCACTTGTCGTTGTCGTTATATATACTATTTCTTCATCATCCTTCATTGGCATGTCATGTTCTTGTGCCATTTGTTTCTATTTTGTTTTTCCTTTGTGTTGCATCTGGGTATTTTTTTCAAATTTCTCATTGACTTCCTTCTAAATCGCTTGTTCATTCTTAGCTTTTCACTCCCTATCTCTATGTTTTCTCAACTTGTAAGACACAATTATTTCTTCTATAGTGCTATCATAAAGGTTCCAAATCTTACTGGGCATGATTCCTTCACTGTCATAAATGTTCGTTTCACGCTTCATTTTCTTGGTGGCTGATTTTTCTTTTTCTGACTTTTTTTTCTTTGGTGCACCTTTATTTTTATACTGTCATATTTCCCTAACACACTGAAATTTACTTCTATTATATTTGTCCTGCACGTAGAATGTTCACTTATTGTCACACTCGTCCGTTATGTGTTGCGCTTATGTCTGTTCTATCACAAAGTTCTGTCATTTCATTTCCTATCTTCTGCTGTGTGATGTATCCTCCCACTGATCCATCTATCTACTTCTTTTTTTCATTTCCTCATTTTTCTACTTTATTTTCTACCTTCTTCTTCTTTTTATTCTTTTTCTTTTATTTTTCTTCTTTTTCTTCCTACTATATATATTATGTGCAATTTTACTTTCTACACTGTAATTACGGGAGGCTGGTAGTTTGGTTGTCCCTATACAGCTTCAATTGACTACCATTCACCCAATAATCCAAGTAGACTTCCAAAAAATTATGAATAAAGTGCTTAACGACCGCTACTACTACCCTTTAAAAACATTCAAGTGTATTCTTCAACCCAAATGGCATTACTGTATACTAAAATGATCCCCATTCTATAGAAAATGTTGTCTTCTTTCTATCTTCTGGTACTATCCTAATATGATGATATTATGAAAATCCATCTATAAATGAATAGGCTTCTTAACCTCCTACATTATCCAAAAATTCATCTATAAATGGGGTAGGAAAAGGATAATGTAGGCAAGAACCATTCAATTTTATCAAATCTACACAAATTTTGATTCCCCACTTGCTTATTTCCATGCACCACCATAGGGATGATCCATTTTGATTCTTCCATAGATTCTATGACACCAGCCTCTAACATATTCTCAATTTCTTCCTTCACCTTATGCTTATACACTATATTTAACCTATAAGGTCTTTATCTTATATGTCTAGCATCTATCGTCAAATTGATCTTCATCTCTGATGCAAAACCCCTATGAGATCGTCTGACCTCCTAGTCTAGGATCTTCTTCTGGAGATGAATTATCTCTCAGATACTTGTTGGATCCTTTCTTATGTACACATGCCCTTTTTATTCCCTTATGCAGGTCCACACAAAACCTATGGGCTCTTATACTAAGACCCTTTTCTCCTCTAGAATTGAGCCACGGGAGCTAGCTCTTTTTCCTCAACAAAAACTCACATGACCTCTAGCTAGAACTGAATGCTAAACAAAAAGAGATATTCAAAGCTCTGGGACTTTGGTGCTCCAAAGGATTCACTAAATACAACACTCCAATCTCCCAGAGTGGTTACCGGTCGAATTAAGTCATAAAGTGATGTTGATCAGCACGTGTAGGTGTTACCCTATCTTCTCACTGCACTCTAATGCCATATCAAGGCTTGATCATATGGAGGATAGAAATCTGTCTCCTTTTCACAATCTACGACTAAGAAAGACTCCGAGGCTTCAGGCTTCGAGACTTTTTCACACCAAAAATATTGTCACCCAAAACCTTCTCCATAGCCGAATTTTGAACAACTCGGAAATGTACAGTCCATGTTTACCCAAAAAATGATAGTCAAGATTTACTCCAAACTTTGAGGCTTCAGGGGATTCTCCACTCAGAGCAACAACAACCAAATTTTCCCAGAGTGTCGAATCATCGCACCACTCGGGGATCCAATGGATCCCACTCATCCACCAATCTACGGTGTATGTTCACTCCATGAATTCAGAACTTCAACGGTCACTTACAAAAAAAAATGAAAACCTTTCAGAGAAACGAATTCCAAATGACTTGGGGATTAGCAGCGACACTCCTTCTCCTTTAGGCAACAACTATATGGGATTTTGACTTCTACTAAATGAATCTCATCCACTCGGGCTTAAACAAAAGGAATTTCTCCTCTTCTTGAGTTCCTCCTTGGAGCCTTATACTCATTATCCCTCATTGAGCTTCATCTCTTGGATGAATCAAACTATGATGCACACTTTGTGCTTCTCTCCTAATATTAGACCCTTAAGACTATATGGAACAAAACACTCATTGTGCTAACTCTCCTAATCTTGATCAAAACTTAATGAAGTGTTGGCTATATGCACTCCTTGCACTTCATCTCTCCTATGATATTTTACACTACTCTGAGTGTAGGCACACTCCTTGCACTCACTCTATGTAAACTTACACTATCTCTCTTGAGCTTCTAAACCTATAAACGGTTTGGCCTCCGCACCCCTTGCGTTGGCACTATGCACCCCTTGCACCGAGATTTCAGAAGAGAAACAATTGAAAATTATAATATCATTTAAAAAGAATTCAACCAACCATTTATATGTGCATACACACAAACACATAGATAACACCATAAAATTTATACAATTACCTAGAGATAAACAAATTCACAGTCTCAAAAATTGAAAGAAATTATCTTCTTCTTTATTTCTTCAGCAATACTTTACAAGGGTTTCAAAAACCTTCAACAACAACAAAATCCTTTTTCAACAGCCTCTTCTGGTCATAAATTACATTTATTTATACATGAAGGGGATTCTCGAGCCTTCCCTCCATACTATTCTATTTCTTTTAGATCACAATTAAAATCATCCCACCACTAAGATTATTATATTAAATGAACATTTACAATCTCAGATATGAGTCGATGCTGAGAATATGTACAATCCTATAGAAATTAAATACAATTACAACCTCCTGGAGTATATACATTGGATATATCCTAAAGATCTCATGGGATCTTTAATTAAAAATGCATCAAAATTAAAGTGATGCTCCCTCCTTGGGATCCAAACCGGTTAAAATGTGTTGCGTTGGGTGTTGAGTCATCTTCCACTACACCTCAATAAATGATGACAGTGATGCTATTGCATCATACTCCTCTTGAAAACAATATTCATGGAATCATGTCCATGAGATCCTTCACTTCCTTTTGATTCTTCTAGATATCTGCTTCAATTATCTAACTGGCATATTCTGTTGGATGACTCTTCCATTTGACCAGATACTCATAATAAAATTTTCTCCTGGTTCTCTTAGCAATTCTTTGATCTAAAATCTTTTCTATCTGAGGCTTCTCTACTTTAGGAATCCATCACATCCACTGAATCTCCTCTTGATCATATGTACCTCCTGTGTCATCCATCTTGTAAGGATACAAATCTTCTACATTAAATATTGGTGAAATTCCAATGTCCTCTAGAAGTTCAATCTCATAAGCATTTGCAACAAATTTTCTTAGGATTTTACAATACCCTATTTTCTTCATCTTCAGTTTATTATATTTCCCTCTTGGAAATATTTCCTTGCTCGGGTGTGCCGAGACTTGGTCTCCAATCTCAAAATTCACCTCTTTTCTTCTCTAATATATTTTGTTCTTGCATATTTGGCTGCTACCCTATATATGTACTTTCATTTGATCATGCAATTTATGTATCTCTGTATCCAAATCCTCTTCTCCTACACTTTGAAATTCATATTTTCCTAAATCTCCCAATTCTGAAATTCCTCTTGGATTCATTCCATACACTATCTGGAATAGTCTCTAACCAATACTCCTATTTGGTGAATCATTATATGAAAACTTTGCTTGAGGCATAATTTGATCCCACTAACTTCTATGTTAAATTACCAAACTTCTTAGCATATTCCCTAAGATTCTATTCACTACCTTAGTATATCCATTTTTCTTGAGGTGATATGATGAACTAAAAGATATATTTTTCCCTAGATTCTTCCACAAAGTCCTCCAAAAGTGTCCCACAAATTTGGTGTCTCTGTCTGAGAATATACTCCTGGGTAACCCATGCAATCTCATAGTCTCCTTAAAAAACATATTTGCTATGTGAGTAACATCACTTGTTTCACGACATGGTCTAAAATATACCATCTTAAAAAAAAAATTCAATTACCACAAAGATTGAATCATTTTCCCTCTGGGTTCTTGGCAATCCGAGAACAAAATCCATACTTATATCATCCCACGACCTGCCTAGAATAGATAATGGTTGATAGAATCATGTGTTTTGTTGCTTTCCTTTAGCATACTGGACAATTATGCACCTTTCCACAAACTTCTTCACACTAGACCTCATTCCTAGCCAATAATATGAAGAACTTAACTGTTTATATGTTTATCATGGTCGAAATGTCCATCCAATCCTCCACTATGTTTTTCCTTCAGAAAATTGTCCCTCATTGAGCATTTCAGGATACACAATTGACTTCATTTGAGTAAAAATCCTTCTTGGATTATATAATCCATCCATTGTTTTTTATCCCTTAACAATGGATTTTCACATGCTTCATAAGCTTCCTTCAAATCTGGGTCTTCTCGGTACATCTCCTTGATGTGTTCAAATCCTAAAATATCCACTTGGAATTCCTATAGGAATGAAAATATTCTTCTCAAATAATCTACAACTTTGTTAGCACTCCCACTAATATGTTTAATGAAAAAAATGAAATTCAACATGAATTCTACCCATTTGGCATGTCTTTGGTTCAATTTTTCTTGTCTGTTTATGAACCACAAAGCATGATTGTTAGTATACATCATAAACTCCTTTGGTATAAGAGAATGTCCACTTTTTCAAATCTTTAATTATAGCATAAAATTCCTTGTCATATGTTGAATATTTCCTCTCAGCATCATTGAACATCTCACTAAAATAAGCAACAAGCTTATCATATTGGCTTAAAACTACACCGATGGCCACTCCAATTGTGTCACATTTGACCTGGAAAATCTTCCTAAAGTCTGGCATAATTAAGATATGTTTTTATCTTATCTTATCTTTTAACACTCTAAATCCTTTCCCAGCTTCTTTTGTCCATTCAAAAGATCCATGCTCCTTGTTTATAGTATCCAGTATGTGTGGGAAAATAATGCTAAAATTCCTAATGAATTTCCTGTAAAATTTAGTTAACCCATGAAAACTTCTTACTTCAAACACACTTCTTGGAGAATGCCACTTTTTTATAACCCTCATCCTTTTTGGATCCATCTTCAATTCATTTGAAGGGATTACAAATCCAAAATATACAATTTTTTTCTTCATCAAAGAACATTTCTTCAAATTTATCAACAACTTTTCTTATTGAAACCTCCTCAACATCATCCTTAAGTGTCTTAAATGGTCTTCCTCAGTAAATAAATAATAAAAAACTCCCCAATAAAGTCTTTGATCACTTCATTCATTAACCTCATGAATGTACTTGGAATATTTGTTAAACCAAATGGCATAACAAGCCACTCATACAGTCTTTCATTTGTTTTGAATGTTGTATTCCATTCATCTCCTTCTCTCATTCTTATCTGATGATAACTGATTTTCAAATCTATCTTGTAAAAATAAATAGCTCTACTCAAACAATCCATTAAATCATCTATTCTGGGTAAAGGAAACCTATACATGATGGTTATCTTGTTGATGGCTCCAGAATCTGTGCACATTATCCAGCCTCCATATTTATTTGGACTCAACACAGTTGGTACTTCACATGGGCTCAAGATTTCTCTAATCAATCCTTTGTCCAATAACTTTTGGACTCATTCCTTGACCTCTTCATTATCCCGAGGGGTCAATATGTATGCTTCTTTGTTGGACAAAATTTTTCCTGGAATAAGGTCAATATGGTGACTAATAATCCTGATGGGAGGTAAAGTATGATGCAACTCATCCACCACAATGTCAACGAACTCATCCAAAAAATCCTGAAATTCCATAGGAAAATCATTCATAGAAGTATTTGTAAGGATGACTCTCAATTTACCTATAATAGAAAATTTCATTTCCTGATATTTCTTGACTTCTTTCAAGAGATCCTTCCCACTCATGAGAAGTATACTAGAACTAGCCTCCTCTTTGACTCGCTTATATTCTAATGGAAACAACATGTGTTTACACCCATTTTTCTCAAGGGTATAAGTATTCTTCCTCCAAACATGTACGACATTCCTGTCATATTTCCAAGGTCTTCCCAACATAACATGAAAAATACCCATAGCTATGACATCACATAAAACTTCATCCTTATAACTACCATTTTAAAACTCAACTTTACACTTTCTACTTACCATAGCCTGATGTGCTTTTTGCAACCATCACACGTTGTACAAACTTAGATGTGTTTTCGTTTCCAACTTATATTTTCCACCATCTCCTTGGATACTAAATTTCCAGTGCTCCCATGTATATGATCACCTTGCATACTCTTTCTTTGGTATTGCAAGCAATTATGAATAAATTGTTTCTCTGGACTGGTTCACATGCCTCTTTTTATTTCTTCACAATAGCTTTCCTCAACATGAGTGATATTCCTTAATCAACTAATTATGCTTTCATCTCCATCTCCACATACCTCTATAGTACCTCATAAATGTGAGCTTCTCTAACTCCTACATTCGTATTGTCGGGAAATTCCCAAGACATGTGCCATGTTTTCCTGCAAGCATAGCACTTGACTTGTACTCATGTGCCTCTTCCTCTACCTCTTGGAAAAGGGTTCCTTCCTCTAGAGTATCCTCCTTTAGAAATTCCTCCTCCATTTTTTTGAATGTTATATCCTCAAACTTCTTCCCTTGATTTCTGGAAATTTTGTTCGGTGGCTTATCTTCCTCTGTTAGGACTCTTTCGCATGTTTTTCTAACTATTCTTCCTTACCAATTTGTCTTCTTCCTTCAGGGTTACTTGATAAGAATCCTTTACAGTCCTCATCGATATCATACTAATCTCATGTTGGATTTCATACCTCAATCCATTAATATATCTAAAAAAAAAATCTTCATCATTTTAACTATGTCCTTCTCTTATATTCACCTTATAAATTCTCTAGTATATTCCTTCACTGACAAACATTTCTTTCTCATATTCTAAAACCTTCTAAATGTATTTAGATGATAATCCTTGGGTATGAATTTATCCTTGAGATTATCTACCATTCTATCCCATCTCTTAATCTCGGTCTTACCTTTTCTACTTCTATCAGCTTGCAACTCGTTCCAGCATAAAGTTGCATGTCCCTTCTACCTAGTCACTGTATTCTTCACTTTCTTCTCATCATCAATCTCCTCATAATAAAAGTACTTGTCTAAATCACTTATCCGGCTAAGCAATTCTTCTACATTCAAGTTACCATCATAAATTAGAACTTACATGTTTTCTATGGTTACCTGCTTGAAAACAACTCTCAAAAACCTCTCCTCTGATGCTTCTTCTCCTATAGCTTCTTCTTCTAGATCTTCACTTTCATCATCACTAACATCACAAAGTTTTAGTAATCTCATTTGTGTTGTTTCGATGTCATCCATCCTTGCATGAATTTGTCTCATTTCCTCCTCCATAGTTGCATTGACTATAGGTCTCTCCCTATGTCTCCTTGATGACATGGTTTTGAATATTTATTTACACACAAAGAGTGTTTTCCTTCTTTGATACCACTTGATGCAAACCCCTATGGGCTCGCATGACCTCTCGATCAAGGATCTTCCTCTAGAGACTAATTTTCTCTTGGATCCCTATTGGATCCTCTCTTATGTACACAAGCCATTTTTCTTCTCTTATGCAGGTCCAGAAAAAACCCACGAGCATTATACTAAGCTCCTTTTCTCCTATAGAATCGAGCCATGGGTGCTGGCCCTTTTTTCTCAGTGGAAACTCATGTGACTTGGGGCTAGAACCGAACATTAACTGAAAATAACTATTCGGAGCTCCAAGACTTCAACGCTCCAGAGGATTCACTAAATGCAACACTCCAATCTCCCAGAGTGATTACTGGTTGAATTTGGTCATAAAGTGACATTGACCAGAAGACGTAGGTGTTACTCTATCTTTTCCCTGCACTCTAATGTCAAGTCAAGGCTTTATCAAAATATGGATGTAAATATGTCTCTTTTGTACGATATACAACTAAGAAAGAGTCTAGGGCTTTGGGATTATTCCACGCCAAAACAATTATCACCCAAAACCTTTCAAATAGCTGAGTTCTGAACAAATTAAAAATCTACGATCCACGTTTAACCAACAAGTAACAGTCAAGATTTAATATGGACTTTAGGGCTTCGAGGTATTCTCCAATCCACGCAACAACAACCAAATTTTCCTGGACTGTTGAATCATCGAAACACTCAAGGATCCAATGGCTCACACTCGTCCATCGATCTATCGTGTAGGTTCACTCCATGAATTTGGAGCTTCGCAGATCAATTACAACAAACAACTGAAAATATGTCAGAGAAGCAAAGTTTGAAGGACTTGGGGATTAATAATCGCACACCTTCTCATTTAGCCAACGAATGTGAGGGATTTCAACTTCTCCCGAATTAATCTCGTCCACTCGGCCTTAAAAAAAAGGAATTTTTCCTCTTCTTGAGTTCCTCCCTAGAACCTTATACTCGTTTTCCCTCTTGAATCAAACTATGGCACACACTTTTCACTTCTCTCCTGAGCTTAGACCCTTAGGACTATATGGACCAATGCACTCCTTACGCTAAATTGCTTGAGCTTCATCAACACTTAACTAAGGATTGGCTCTGTACACTCCTTGGGCTTCATCTCTCCTATGATATTTTACACTAATCTAAGCGTATCCACACTCCTTTCACTCTCTCTATGTAAACTTACACTATATCTCATGAGCTTCTGAACCTGTAAGCGGTTTGGCCTCCGCACACCTTGCATTGCAACTATGAACTCCTTGCACGATGATTTTAGAAGAGAAACAATTGAAACTTATAATAGCATTTAAAACTCATTCAACCAACCATTTACATGAGAAAGCACACAAACATAGAGATAAAAACATAAAATTTATCCAATTAATCAGAGATATACAAATTCACAATCTCATAAATTGAGAACAATTCTCTTCTTTTTTATTTATTCATCAATAGTTTATAATGGTTTCAACAACCTTCAACAATAACAACAACCTTTTTCAACAGCCTCTTCTGGGCATATATTACATTTATTTATACATGAAGGGGCTTCTGAAGACTTCCCTCTAGACTATTTTGGTGCTTTCATATCATAATTAAAATCATCCTACCACTAAAATTATTATATTAAATTAACACTTACAATCTCATTTATGAGTCGGTGTTCAAAATTTGTACAATCTGTTAAAGTTTATGCCATTATTATAGTTCTTTGTATTTCAAAAGATAACAACAACATAAGAACAAGATCACTGAGAAATACACATTCACAAGAGACACATAATTTATCCTGGGAAACCCTCTAGGGGAAGAAAACCCATCAAAAATTCCTTAATATAGATAGACAATACAATGCCAAGAGATATCAATGCTAAAACAAAAATTCCTCTCCAAGATATGCGCCACTCTCTCTCTCTCTCTCCTTTGTCGGTAACAGATCAGAACTTGTTTCTCAAACTGAGCAAGTGAGTTATGATCAAATGAGGCGCTAGCCTCCTTTATTTATACAAGTTTGGCACATGTGAAGTGTCTCTTCACTGGCAGGGACGACTTCTCAGTCTGGGTGGGTAAACCCACCTTTATTATATTTCTGGGTCTCTTAATTAACTGTTGGGGCTGACTTCTTATTATGCCTATTACAATTGTCTTTTGACCAATCCGCAAAAGGGCATTTGGTCCTATTACAATATCCAACATGATCAATCCACAATGGGGATTGATCCTATGAATAATATATCAGTAATAATAAGAATACTCTTTGAAGTTACATTATTTCAACACTCCCCCTTAACAAGAAGGGTATTCTTCAGCAGCATCATGTGAGAGAGAGAGGACAATATCATCAATAGCATCAGGTGGGAGGACAACATCATCAATATTATCTTGGCTGACATATCTATAAATCATCAAAAGTTTTCTTCATCGACAACATCGTCATTCTCGAAATAATTCCATCATCATCTGCATCAATATGTATCAGTATAAAAATGATACCTCATCACAGCACTAGGCTATCCCATCACAGTACTAGATTGGCTTTATGTCACAGCTATTAAGCTGGTATCTTAGTGCGAGTTACATCTTGCTTTACGTCTAACAACTAAGTCAGAAGCAAGGTATACATCATATTTCTTTACATCTGACAACTGGGTTAGAAGCAAGGAACAAATCATCTTTCTTTACATCTAACAACTAGGTCAGTAGCAAGGAACACATCATCTTTCTTTATGTCTAACAGCGAGGTTAGAAGCAAGGAATCATCTTTCTTTATGTCTAACAGTGAGGTCAAAAGCAAGGAACACACACATCATCTTTCTTTATGTCTAACAGTGAGGTCAAAAGCAACAAAT
>JASDQU010011220.1:62393-90969 GCA_032191745.1 Picea mariana
CATCTTGCTTTATGTCTAACAGCAAGGTCAGAAGCAAGGAATCATCTTGCTTTACGTCTAACAGCGAGGTTAGAAGCAAGGAACACACACATCATCTTGGTTTACGTCTAACAACAAGGTCAGAAGAAAGGAATCATATATACTCCCCCTTTCAGTGAGGCTCCTTTCATACTATACCAAGCTTATCTTGAAAGTGTTCAAACTTTACATGAGAAAGAGGTTTGGTCAACACATTAGGAACTTGTTCATCCATGCTAACATATAGGAGCTTCAAGGCTCCTCATTGCACCATGTCATGGATGTAATGATAGAGAATCTCTATGTGCTTCAACCTGTCATGGAATACAGGATTCTTTGTCATATTTATGTAGCTCTGGTTATCACATAGGATCGTGGTTTCTTCCATCTCTAGGTCAAATAGACCGGTCAGCAACTTTCGAATCCATATAGCTTCGCAGCTAGCAGAACATGCGACAATGTACTCTACTTCTGTTGTGTTGAGAGAAATACTGGATTCCTTCCTACTCTGCCATGAGATCATGGTTGATCCCGAACTGAAACAACATCCAGAAGTGCTTTTTCTATCAGCAACACTTCCTGCCCAATCTGAATCAGTGTATCCACTCAATGTGAAATCATGATCTCCATCACAGCTAAGACCATAATCTATTGTACCTTTAAGGTACCTCATCACATGTTTTGCAGCCACTGAGTGAACACATCTGGGTTCTACCAGAAACTGACTCAAGGTGTTCACATCAAAACAAATGTCTGGTCTGGTGTTCATCAGATAAATCAATGATCCAATAATTTGTCTATACAGTGTGGCATCAATCAATTCTGACAACGTATCGACCAACAGCTTCAGCTTCGCTTCCATGGGTGTATTCATGGACTTGCATTACNTTCCAAGGCAAGTCTCCTTTTACATTGAACGATGAGCTTTTCTTTTCCAGTTAAGAATAAGTCATCCACATATAGCATCAAGATTACTGGCTCATTATCCATAATTTTGAAGTAGAGATTTGAGTCTGCTTTACTCTTGGTAAAGCCTAAGCTCGTCAAGAAACTGTCTATATGGCCATACCAAGCTCTAGGATCTTGCTTCAATCCATATAAGGATTTCTTCAATCTGTGGACATGAGACCTCCTGTCTTTAACCTTGAATCCTTGAGGTTGATCTATATACGCTTCCTCTTCGATGACACCATTTAGGAAAGTTTTCTCCATGTCCATCTAGTGCAGCTTCCACTTCATCGTAGCTACAAGAGCTATGATGGTCCTGATCAAAGTGTATCTGGCCACAGGAGTGAATGTCTCTTCATAGTCAATGCCTTCCTTCTGGGAAAATCCATGAGTGATAAATCTTGTTTTATATTTCTCAATACTTCCATCAGCAACATGCTTTATTTTGAAGAGCCATCTTGATGATACCACATCCTTACTTTTTGGTCTGGGAACTATTTCCCATAAATCGTTATTTATTATGGATTGGTATACCTCTATCATGGAATCTACCCATTCCTTCTTTTGAATGGCTTCTTCAAGGTAGGTAGGCTCCTCATCTAGGAGATCACACATCAAAGTCGTGTAACTGGAGAATGGCTTTGGTATTTTCACTTGTCTCGAGGTTCCGTCTGGAACACCATACTTCTCTCCATCTTGAATAAGCTCTCTTTCCCAAGAAGGATTTCTTTTATGGGAGAAGGTCATTTGAGGAGGTTCTTGTACTTCTACTATATCAATGTATTCTAGAAGTTCCTCATCAAGGGAAGTCACAACTTCCCTCACTGGTTCTGCAGCTCTGGGAACCTTTGTCATAGAAGTATTGGGGATTACAAGTTCCTCTTCATATACCTCTTCAAGCTAGTATGTTTTAGATTTCTTGAGCATTGCATCTTCATCAAAGGTCACATCCCTGCTGATCTCAATGTGATGTTGACCTAGTATATGGATTCTGAAGGCCTTGTAGCCCTCACAGCATCCCACAAATATTCCCTTCTTTCCTGAAGGGTCCAGCTTGTTTCTCTTTTCTTTAGGTATATGAATAAACACTGGACAACCAAATATTTGAGATGGATTACCTCTGTCTTCTCTTTGGTGAAGATATTTTCCGATGTCTTGAGCCCAACTATGCTATGGGATAATTGGTTCTACACATAAACAGTTGCCATTGTTGTTTCTTCCCATAAGCACATAGGAAGATCTTGATCTTCATAGCTTCTAGCATGGTTCTGTTTTTTCGTTCAGCTACACCATTTTGTTGGGGATCCTATTGATCTCAACATCTTTACAGAAGTTCACAAACTCTTTTGAGGTATATTCTCCTCCATTATCTAACCTGAGTATCTTAATCTTCCTTACAGAAAGGTTCTGTATCAAGGCTTTGAATTCCTTGAAATTGTTGAACACTTCAAATATATCCAGGTCTTTACGAGAATAATCATCAATGAATGATACATAGTATACATACCCACTAATGGAGGATGATGGAATTGGGCCACACACATCTGAATGGATGAGTTCTAGGACTCCTTCTATCTTTCTATCCCTCTTTGGAAATGGGTTCTTCTTGTTCTTCCCTTGTGCACATCCATAGCATACACCTTCATTATCACCTTTGAGTTCTGGTACACCTCTGACCACTTTGCATATGTATGGTAGTGCCTTGTAGTTGATGTGAGTTAATCTTCTATGACAAGATTCTTCAATGGCATGGGTCATGGAAGTTTCGGAGTAACCCTTTATCTTATTCAATCCACCTTCTTCTCTTCCAATGATGATTGCTTCATCTATGGTCTCTTCTTTATCAAGTTACCTTCTGCAACCTTCACCGTAGCTTCCTCAAGGTAGTTACATGTGACCTGGATAAAGGTCAACAAAACAACAAGTAAGAGTAATATCCCTCTGATAATATAAAGTAATAGCAGGAACAATCATCCCAATAGCTCCTTTAGAGCTATCACTTATAATTTATCTGAAGCAAAGATTAAAGGTAAGGAATAAAATACAGAATGAGGTCAACACTCTCATAGTGTTGTGACCAAGCATTCTTCCAAGGCAACCTGAAACTAACACACAAGGTTTCTCCTAGAGGAGATGTTAGTTGTATCAGGCAAAGCATATACCTCTATATGCTTATATGCTATCAGGTATAATACTTTACAACGACTTCTATCTCAACTATAGCCATCAACTTGTCATCTATACCTTTGAATCTTATTAATCTTGATTAATCAAACCTGGAGCCTTATCCTCAAGAATGAGTGCTTTCTTTTCTTCCAGGTCTCCTTCACTCAAGATGACGAGTGCTTTCTTCAACCCGTCTATTGTACTAAGACAATACATTATCTTGACAGAAGGTTAGGTTAGAGGATAAGCTCTATGATCAACTTTTAATCCTTCTAATAATTTGATCATAGTTTCAACATGAAACATTGATCAAGATAATGTCATGACAAATAGATGCATACCAAAATAATCACACCTGGGTTGCATCATTCCTTTGAATGTGTTGGATCTTGAGATCCTTCTGGATCTATGGCAAGAGGTCCCTTCTCCTACAAATACTCTTTAGGGTTTAACCATTAAACATATGTGAGTACATACCTCTAATGCAATTTGTAGGTAGTGGATCCATTTGGTAGCAATGGTTATCATTACCAACTCTTAAGAAAACTTCAAGGGTGATTGTAGTTGGTCTTATGGATGCCACTGCAACTGGTTCTAAAACTACAACTGCAACTACAACTTAGCGTTTTATGAAGAAACCCTAATTTTTCAAACTTTGAATTTTGAAATTCTGATGTAGGGGATAGATGCACTGAGCTAAGGGGAGTTAACTGGTGCAGTCAGATTTCTGAAAATCCAACTTTTACTCCTTCAAATCTGATCTACGGATTTCTAGACTGGTGCTTCTGGTACTCTAGTACTTCTGGTACTGGTTTTCTGGTACTTCTAGTACTTTGTGAAACTAGGGTTACACTTTCTGAGATATCCAACCACTGAAAAAGGTGCACTGATGATGCCAAAATGATCCTTAGGGGAGGGCACAACTTTCTAGATAGTTTTGGGGCTGAAAAGCTTCACCAATAAAAAGCCCTAATTTTCATGTATGGTAACATTGACGTTTTTCACTTGGGAAATATGATTCCTTCAGGTTGGCTCTGATACCATGTTAAAGTTTATTACATTATTATAGTTCTTTGCATTTCAATAGATAACAGCAACATAAGAACAAGATCACTGATAAATACACATTCACAAGAGACACAACATTTATCCTAGGAAACCCTCTAGGGGAAGAAAACCCAACAAAAATTCCTTAATATAGATAGCCAATACAATGCCAAGAGATCTCTATGTTAAAATAGAAATTCCTCTCCAAGATATGCGCCAGTCTCTCTCTTCTTTGCTGGTAACAGATCAGAACTTGTCTCTCAAACTGAGCAAGTGAGTTATGATCAAATGAGGTGCTAGCCTCCTTTATTTATATAAGTCTGGCACGTGTGAAGTGTCTCTTCACTGGCAGGGCCGACTTCTCAATCTGGGTGGGTAAACCCACCTTTATTATATTTTTGGGTCTCTTAATTAACTGCTGGGATGACTTCTTATTCTGCCTATTACAATTGTCTTTTGACCAATCCGCAAAAGGGGATTTGGTCCTATTACAATATCCGACATGATCAATCCACAATAGGGATTGATGCTATGAATAATATATTAATAATAATAAGAATACTCTTTGTAGTTACTTTATGTCTCTAGAATCAAGATTTCATGGGATATTTAGTTACAAAAGTATCAAAATAAAAGTGGTGCACCCTCCATGGGATCCAAACTAGTTAAAATGTGTTGCATTGGGTGTTGAATCATATTCCACCGTGCCTCAATAAATGATGATAGTGATGATCCTGAATCAATATCTCCTATTTCTCCTGTTAATCCATTCATCTATGAGAATGTCATTAGAAACAAATCATTGTACTTGCGCAGTAATTATGTGATTCTTTCTACTGTCTGATTATCCCAATAATGTCCAATGCTTGCAATATTTGAGCTTTTTGCAGTTCCAATGTTTAACTTCTTGATATTTAATGATGCAACATAATCTTCTAAATCTAACTTTGGACCTTCTACTCCCCTCTCTCCTTCAACTTTTGGGATCTGGATATTGCATGGGTTTTCCTCTGCTGGGTCTTCTTCTTCTACGACTTGATAATAGGGTAGCAACTGTTGAAATGTATTTTAATTCTAATATGTTTCCACAATATCCACTTCAGGTTCTTCAAAAATACTGTCATTGACCACCTTCAATGTTGTATCTATTTCTGGGATTTCATTCTCGAAGGAAAATGTAACCACAAAATTATGCTCTATTTCTTCCCAATTTGTAGTTTCCCTGTGTTGTTCCTGCTTTCTGTACCAGTTCTTTGGAATACCTTCTAATGTGTGAATAAAACGGTGTTTCCATTCTTTTGGTGGTAGTAATCCCCATTGAACTATGCACCTATCTACATGTTATCTATGTTTTCCAAATCCATCATATTTCTCCAAAATTTATTTTCCTTCTCTATGCCAAATTTGATGCGTAGTAACCTTTTGCATTGGAACCATTTTTTGATATTCTCCTTATGTACCCCTCCAATGGGTAGGTGTAGATTTCAAAGTAATATCTAATACTAATAATATTTTATTTTCTACTACTTCTAATTCAAACTTCATTAAAAGTTCTTCTAAGTCATTCAGACCATAAAAACTAGGAAGCTCTCTTACCTATGAACCAATCCATCTTACCATTCACGTCATTCTAGCACATATTTTGGTGAATAATTCATGTAGTTTCTATTATCATTTCTTGAGTCCTATGTCAGAGTCTGAAGAAAAAGAACTAATACTCATCCAACTCAACATCCCATCTAGATTTAGGTTGATATAATCCTCTTCGTGCGCGGTAGTTCTATACAACTCATTTACATATTTTGTAATAAAAAAAAAAATCATACGCTCCACATACCTTCCACCTTCTAAGGGATCTAATGGTTCAATAAATATGTACTCCCTTGATTCAAATATCATCTTCTTTGTCTTCAAGTTAATAATATCCTGGTTATCAAAATCTCAATCCAGACCCAACAATGTTGTATATGGTGAAGTGTTAACTATTGTTTCAATCACTTCAAATTCCTCCATTGTGCACACTCCATCTAAATCTACTAGTATCCCCTTCAATCTACCAATTGGCACCACTCTATGCTGATTTTATATCTTCAACTAAATAGGTGAGAATCATAATATAGGTTATCCCATATCTTCCCATGTCTTCTTAGGCAAGACATCTACTTCAATCCCTAAGTCTAATATGATATATCCCATCTTAAAATATCCAATGTTTTCATTTTCTAGAGGGAAAATCCCCCTATAAATATATCAGGGTTCTAAGTATATATAGAGTAATGACTCCCTTAAAATTCAATCTAATTCCTAAACTACACCAAAAATTCCACACAGATGAATGGAAAATGATAGAAGAGTAATTCAGAAGAATTACATTTGATCCAAATGTTTGATGTTGACCTCCCCGAGCTTCGTTGCTTCCTTGGATGTTGGTCTCCTCCCAAAGATGACCTACATCAACTCTTAGGAAAACAATGCTACCAATATTCTATAAATATTCATCAATTATGGTTATATATAACTTATTATGCATAAATCAAATAAAATACATAAAGATATCATTTGGGAAAGGGAAAAATATTCTTTTATTCAATATTCAAAGATTGGAAATTACAACCTTTGCAGGTCGACGCTCCGCGAACCTGGTCTGGAATCCTCTTAAATTTTCTCCAAGTGAACCTTCAAAATTCCTTCTCTCACAATCTCTTGATCACTCCAAATGAAGGGAAGGCATTGTATGGGAGAAAAAGGCTAGAGAGGGAATATTGAGGCAAGAAATCAAAAAAGGTTGCAAATACTTGGGTAAGGAGGGAAAGGGAATTTGGGTAGAGTTTCACCATTATAGTTCTAGATTTTGGAGTGAGACCCCAAGACCTTCTTTTATATGACCAAATTATATTTATTTAGTTTGAGGATGGGCTACAATAGGTGAATTGGTTGGGAAACTGACTATAACCCATAAAATACCCCGAATTCTTTGCAACTTTTTAATTTTTCCAATTTTTTGAGAAAATGTGGGTTGTTTAGTATGTAGCTCACATATGTACTCGGGTTGTAATGTAGCAGCCTGAGTATGTATGCAGGTAGTAGTGCAGCATCCTGAGTATGTACGCGAGAACTATTGCAGCAACCTGAGTATGTATGCGGGCAGTAGTGCAACAACCTGAGTATGTACATGTGTTGTAGTGCAACAACTAGAGTATGTACGTGGGCAGTAGTGCATCAACCTGAGTATGTACATGGGAAGTAGTGCATCAGGGTGCATACATGCTCCAAAAAATGATTTTTTAAAGTGAGTTGCTCAATAATGATTTGGAAAATTATGCAAGTAGGAAGGCCAATGCCATGTATGCATAGGTAGGGAATTTTAGGGATACAACGTATTCCCCCTAATGTGTGAGGTCAGAAGAGAAACTGATGGTCTAAATACATTACAATATATTTACCAGAACGGAGTCGAGTGAGCCCGGGACTAGAGTTCAAGAGGTGCCATCTGCAAAAAAAAAAATTCTCTCTCTGAGGCGGGCATACCCATGCTCGGGATGAACTAATCATGGTTTCCAATCAAGTACATTTCACATCCATGTCATATAAATGTATAAAGTGTATCCGTGAGAAATACACAACAAATCTACATCTCAAAATCATTCAAAGATATACAAGTACAATATGCATCTTCAAGAAGCTAGTGACACCCATGGTAGGAGATGAATACTTCATAGCTCGAGAAAAAAATTAAAGATATTCAAAACTAAGATAGGATTAAAATGGGAGTGTAATATTCACTACCATGAGGTCTTCGACAAGTCGTCGGTAAAATATTGGAGGATATCGATGATCAAGCAGAGAACTTTGTCAATTTTGAATCTGGACTTGACTGGACTCACGGGATGGTTGACCCATTAAATTTAAGAGAAAAACTGAAGAAAGGTCGACTCAGGTTGGATAAAAACTCCCTTGGAAAAAAGAATGAAAGATGATCAGACTCAAGAAGCATAACATTGATATAATTATGAGATGCAGGAGGCACCACAAACTCTCCATATGTTTGGAAGACTAACCAAATGAAGGAGGACACAAATCTATGTAGCAAGAACAACTTTGTAAGGTCATACCAGATCCGAATGACTGACGAAAAAATAGAAGGATGTTCTTTGTCCAAGGGTGACTATCTCTGTTGCCGAAAAAAGAATGTATATTTCCCATCCCTTGTTTTTGTAATATTTGATTTTTTTTTCTTTTGCAATTTTTTAACGAGATTGAAAAAGAATAAAAATAATGTTACTTTACAAAGGAGGAACGAGTGTCATGAGAAAGAAAATTGGTTCCCAGTGAATGGAACATACTAATGCTCAAGGGAAGGAGACATGTGCAGGATAAAGACACTCAGAAAAAATTCCTCCATGGGTCATGGTCTCAAATCATAGAGGAAAACATTGCTACAAGGCTTGCGCATAAGGAATTCTTTAAAGGTTCAGTTGAAAGAAACATGGATCCGACATTAGACCAGAGACGGAAAGATGAGACCCATAATGTGATTAAGGATGACAAAACAAGACTCCTTCCATGTAAATTTTTACGATCCTAGAGAAGGTAAGATCGATGGTTTTTTTACGTTTAGAGAGTCTAAAAAAATGCAAAAAGAAGACTCCGAGGAGCACCTTTTTTGCATTTATTCCAAACGGCTTGAAAAAGGGGTAAAATTGCATCGAAAGGACGTATTTTCAAAACCATTTTAATGAGTGTGACAAACCCACTATCACTCGATTATCTTTTCAATTTTAAGGAGTCTGAAAAGAGCTTAACTATGGGCTCACAACCTTTTTCTGAGTTTAGTCTCCTTATCCTGAAAAAGTATAAAATTAACTAAGGAGAACTCTCTCGGTGAGACAAATCTCTTGAGGCATACCTTTTTTCACAATAATCTACTGGCTGGACAAAGGGTTAAACTCATGCCAAGTATATGTTCTTCTAGACCAATTTAACGAGTGTGAAGGAACAAGGTCAGTGGACGATATTTTCAATTTTAGGGAGTCTGAAAAGATCTTAAATATGGACTCTGGGGGGGTTCCTTTTTCATAAGTAATCTCCAAGGCCCCAAAAACGTGAGAAACCAAAACCAAGAAGAATGTTCCCTTTTCGAAAATTTAGTCTCTCGGGCCCAAAAAACGGTTAAAATTATGCCTGAGACTACTCTTCTAGCGAACAAAAGTTCTAAGAGCATACATTTATTCATAAAATTAGTCATCCAAGCCGAAAAAGGGGTAAAATACCATCAGACGGATATGCCTTCAAATTTGATTTTGGCAAGCCTGAAGGGAAACAAGATCACTCAACAATCTTTTCAATTTTAGCGAGTTTGAAAAGGGATTAAAGAAGATTCCAAGAGGTCAGTTTTCTCAAGTAATCCATACAAGATCGAAAATAATAAATACAATATCGTTGGATGTTGATTTCGAAATTTAAATAGAGCTTGAAATAAAAAAAACTATTCTCATGGGGAGTCCCTCAGGTAGGCTAGACAAAGATGAAGAAAGAGTATGAGGCTTCAACAGAAAGTCATGGAGGGATGAAACATGACTCCCATGACTATGAATTAATTCAACATGTGCACCAAATGAAAAGAAAGGCTCTAACTAGGATGCCCATGTAAGGAAGTCTCTACCACATAAAGTAAAACACACTTATCAACAAAGAAGGATAGTGTCACAATTCAATGGGGTCAATCTTAAGGCTAAATGAACCAGAAAATGGATAATACAAAAGTTCAAGTATGGAAAAACCTAACCTATATTCCAGTTTCAAGGTCAATACCTGTTAGAATGGATCGATGCAATGAAAAAAATTCAAAGAAAAAATGTCTCCAAGATCCTGCATATAAGATCAATAACACTCATCCAGAAGTTAATAAATCCAATATAGGTAGAAACTTCAATAAATAAGAGCTTCCATTGAATACAAAACTTCAAAACAACAAACTTGCACTGTACAATATGGTGCAAGACACTGCATATCTTTATGATTCATGCGTAGTACTAGTTTAGGTAGAGCCTGCTGCTAGGCTCTAACCAAGAGTCTCTTCGATAGTCAACCTTGAAAGTCTCCCAAAAGGGAAGAAAACACAAACCATGGTGTAAGTCTTTCCACAGTATAGAAATTGTAGCCATGGCTTCAAGGATATCCTCATCTGAAGGAAATTCAAAATACAAGAAATCACGCAAATGAGGAGGGTCGACAGTCGCAAAGGGAGAAACAAATTAACCATATTCCATATGACAATGAAGCTTCTAGCCAAGACTACCAGAGTCTATCAACGAAGAATCACAAGAACGAGGGATTAAGGATCTACAAATAGTGAGATCAAACTCAGAAGGAGACTCAATATCACTTGGACCAATAGAGAGAAGCAAGGACCCCCATTCCCCCATTGATAAACAAATGGATCAATTGTTGATACCAAGTCTCAAGAAGAAAAACATGAGTGGACAAGTTCTTACTCAGGATAAATTGAACACCGAGGATAAGATTCCACATAATTTACTTATGGCGGGGTAGAGTCTACACGAATACTAGGAACATATAAAGGGGAATGTTGAACTAACACCGAATTAGGATGGTGATTATCATATGTTATCTGGTCGACAATGTCAATGCTTCCATTGTGAGGAAAATGCATCAGTCATAAGAGAATAGACACCACAACGTTCATAGGATATACATAATCATGCCCGAGAGGCATATTGAAATATAATGGTCTTTGCACCACTATAACATTGACAAGGACAATCTTATCACCTAACAGGATAGGCAACTGAGGAAGAATGCCCAAATATTCACTAGTACGTCTGTCAAAATCCAGCATCTCATGCAAAGCAGTCACAAGCTCAAGATAACACAAATCTTTCCAAGTCAAGGAGGATAAAATACTTGCGGAGGCTCCTTCATCTACAATACATCAGTAAATGTTTTTTGAATTAACTTCCACCCTTATTTGAAAAGGTGAATAAGAAGGAAGGTGAGACTCAACAAGGTCATTCCAATCAAAGGAAACCATCATAGGACTTAGAGGGGGTGTTCTCGAACTGAGAGGGATGTCCCCTTCTTATGAAAGTAGTGAGATGGAAATGATAAAATAATAGTCTCTAGACACATCAATCCCCAAGAGAAGAGTGGGATCAAGCGAAGATTGTATTGGCATGACCACATTGGTAGACTTGAAACTCTGTAAGAGAAGAGTGGGATCAACTGAAGATTGCATCAGCATGACCTCTTTATCAATCATTGGATGAGTAGGCTATGATACAACATGGTATAAAGGCACATCACCCCCGAAAACAGGAGTGGGATCGACTGAAGATTGCATTGGCACAACCACTTTATCAGCCACTAGATGAATAGGTTGTGAGGAAACCTCAGATGACTTAGAATAAACAAATCTTGCAGTTAGGGACACAATCTTTCTACCTATGGAAGTCCTGGGCATAAATGAGTAATGTGATATCCCTTTCAAACCTTACAAAGGAATTGTAACACCCCAAGTTTTGAACCCACATTTTAAATAATGTATTGTTACAATGTTGCGAGGGCAAGGTGCCCAAACAATTATTAAAAGGCCAGTGTGCCCAATATATGTAATGTTTTCTATCATTATTAATAATAAATACATGGTTAGATGCTAGACGGAAAAGGACTAGAGTTTTATGGGTCTATGATTCCATAAGAGAGGGGGTTTGAGGGGCTAAGAGTTTATTCCTATGTTAATTACCCTTTTTTCCTAAGGGAGGGGATCTGTTATGTGAGCTTCTTAGGGAAATCCAAGAGGTTATTGATTCCCCATGAAGTTACTTAAACCTGCCTCTGGTCTGATGGGGTGGTTCGAATGATGGCTTGTTTGTTGATTTTCCTATACATTCATTCATTTCCCTCACGCACTTTCATGCACTCACTCACCCATTCATTGATCCATCCTCATTCACATCTTGTCTTTGGAAAGGGAACCAAACTGATGAAGATTAGCCATGGTATAGCTGGTTGTAATAGTCATTGGTGAAATAAAGACATGACTTGGGGCCCACATGTCTGAGATGCATTGGCCTGTGCCCTGTTTTTATCACAACTACGAGTCCTAAGAGTTCCAGCATTGAGATTTTTGACCAGTTGTGATGCAGGCCCTAGAAAAAGAAGGAGAGCCTGAGGGACTGCATGACAGAGAACGGTGGAGGTCCATTATATTGGGTTGTACAAGTTGGGTGGAAGAGACTTGGGTACTTGGATCGTTGTGGATGTTGGGAAACCTATGAGAGCTTGAGAGTTGACTGGTTTGGGAACCCAAGTACACTCTAGAACCATTCTTGTGGATTCATAGCCCTGGCTTGGGGGTGACACTGTTGTTGAGATTTGGAGAAGGGGTGTCTACGGTTGGGTGGAACGTCCTTGGTCTGCATCCAGTTGGTGTCGCCTTTTTATAAAGATAAGTACTTTTTGTTGTGATATTATTATTTGTTTTGGGAACCCAAGTACACTCTGGAACCATTCTTGTCGATTCATAGCCCTAGCTTGGGGGTGACACTGTTGTTGAGATTTGGAGAAGGGGTGTCTACGGTTGGGTGGAACGTCCTTGGTCTGCAGCCAGTTGGTGTCGCCTTTTTATAAAGATAAGTACTTTTTGTTGTGATATTATTATTTGTGTATGAATGTATTCCACTATGTATTTTAAATATTGTTTAACTAAATCTTATATTATGCATACTTGTTGGATATTGTTGTGCATGTTATTAGATATTTTATCTTTTGCATCCTTATTAAATAAAGAAGGTACCAGTAAGAGTACAATGTCCAAGGGTGGGCTTGAAGGTAGCATACCCCGACCTGTGGGTGGCTGGGTATGTTACAATTTAGTATCAGAGCTTCTGGTTGAAACATTGAGATAGTATTGGCTAGTTCTATCAATCAGAGTCTCGTGGTTATAGATCAAACTCTTACCATGGAGTTGAAAATATCAGGAGGAATGGGATTGCCGAATCTACGTAGGAGTTAGATCACCAGAGACTCATTGTAAGGGGTTTGAAGGATCATGACTGTCCCCTTTGAATTCGAGAGCGATCGCCACTGTAGCATCAGGAGAGATCTGGGATGGTTGGATTGGAGGACAGGTGAATAGGGGTCATCCCATGAAAAGGAAGAAAGAGTTAAGGTCACCACCATCAGATCCCATTGGAGAGAGAGATCAACGGACAATCGACATTGCAAGGAACCAAGTTGCATGGGACGTAATTCCCCAAGGTGGTCCTGCAATCCAAACCATGATTTCACCAAGGGGTTACATGTTAGTGTCAGGATAATTGTGCGGCAAAAAGAGGGTTAATCCAAACTGTCAATGTGTGCCCCAAAATATTGGAAGGAAGTAAGTGATGTGACTTGTTAGGGCTCGAACATTGAAACTCTGTATAGCCAAATTAGATCCTAATTGTTGATCACAAAGAGGTATGTGCCAGCATATGAGTAACTCCAAAGAAATTAGTTTGAGAGGTTTTTAGTTGATATTTGAAACTCCCGAATCCCGAAGAGTTGGGGAAACGAAGTAAATCTTGATTGTCTGATCATCCGAAATAGATCTCAATGGCCAAATAATCTAGAGTAAATCTCAAGCGTTGGATTGTCCAAGGTGAATTTGGGTCGTCCGATTCAGAAGAGACGTGGCGTAAATCTGTGGTTTTCGAGTGAAGGCCTGAAGTAAGCCTCAACTGTTTGATTCAAGAGGACACATAGCATAATCCCATGTACTTTGAGGAGGTTTGAAGTTTGAGGTTTTCGAAACCCGAAGACCCAAAAGGATCTCATCCATTGATCTACCGAGAGCCATGTGTCACCAGATACAAGGCTTCATATAAAATCCAGTGGGGCCAGATAAGTTTTGAAGTTTGAGATTTCCAAAATATGAAGACTCGAAGTAAGCCTCAATCGTCAGATTAAAGAGGAAACATAGTGCAGATCCGTGGAATCTGGGTGAATACTTGATGTGAATCTTATTTGTCCGATCTAGAAGGACACATGGTGACAGATTGGCCAGCTCAGGAATTCAAAGTTCGGTAGAATTAGAAGTGTGTTAGTATGGAAACTCTTGAAGTCCCAAAGCCTGAAGATCCAAAGTGATGGGGCATGATGATGTCACCTAGAGGTGATGTGGATCCTGGAATTATCGAAGTGACGTGGCTTGAAGACTATTAGTTATCTGTAAATTGTGTCCGACTAAATAGACAAATGACAGAGGTAACTATTTCAAACTACTTTAGAGCTGAGGCACTAGCCTGCTCAACTCATAGAGGGCTCTCTCGTGTCACTTGATGTATCTATGGAAATTGGTGGCTAGATTTGGTTTATTTTGGGGGATATTATGAAGTTGTTGAAGAAGTGGGGGGTAACATTTGGGCTATGGATTCAGAAATAAATAATGCAGTAGAAGGTCATTAGAACTTATCTAGAGGAGAAAGGCTAAGTGAGGCAACGAGTCTGAGTTTTCAAATTGAAATTTTCATGGAAAAGAGGAAAAAGGAAAATACATGACTGCTTCTAGGCATATTAAAATGAATTCTGAAATAGTTTAGAAGAGAAATCACATGAATTTAAATTGCTAAGTCTAGAGCATCTTCAGACAAATTCCAGAACTTTAACTCTCAAATTTAAAAGAGGAACCTGCAAATGGAATTTTAAAGACATGAGAAACACACACTATGAAAGAAGACAGAACTCATATCACAATGAATTAGAATCTTTTCATAAACAGTTCAAAAAATTGCTTTTGCATCATATATTCAGTTTAGCTCCATGATTTTAGAAAGTCTACCTACAATGAGGGCAGGCCCCCTCCTTCTCTCATGCTTTCTATATCCTTGGGGTGATATATATAGAGAGGCGTTACTTGTGGAATTCAAAATGATTAAACTTCCCCATAATTCTAAAAATAGAGGTCAGTTACAAAAAGGAGTAATGTATAATTATGGTTTTCCTACTTTAAAGGGATCATTATGAACATGTCTGACATATTTGGGTTTTTTTCCTTGAAATGCCATATGTCAAAAATTTGCTGGAACATACTCAATTCTATCTGAGAATTTGTTCCAGCTTGGTGATTTCATCCTTTAGAGTGCTCAACCAAGCCAGTTGATTTTCCCCAATGCTCTCAAACTCCTTAGATCTGATTTTTGTCTTCTGTTGTTTGTTCTGTTTCTTCTTCATTGCTCACTTGTATAGTTCATCTGTGTGCCCATTAATGATAAGGTCCCTCATAACAAGATTTAGTCTGACCCATGATTCTGGTTCTGTCACAGGGTCAGTATGGAATTTGGTTTCTAATATCTACGCAATCGACCTTTCTTTCTTACTCATTGATAAAGGCGCCATGTTAGTCAAAAACCCTATTCCAATGGATATTGCTTGATTGGCTTCGTCCATGTCTTCCAATTTTGCAAAGAATGTAATTTTTTTTCCTTAACTCTACAGGAATCAGAAATTTGATCCAGTTTGAGATGACGATTTCCCGGAGCAGAATAACACCACCCATATTTGAATATCGGTAGGTATTGAGTTCTAATCATGCTGACAAGATTACTTGCAGGTACATTGCTTGGCCAATATATTTCAAATGATGAGCCTTTGAGTTAGTTATCTGGTGGCGTTCACCTGACATTTTTCTAACGTGAAGTACCTAAACGAGTGACGTGAGGTGATTTGACTAGCCACCACTTTCCCCCACACGAATTGTCGATTTGACATATTAGACCACGTGACATTGGGGCTTTTGGGAAAATGGTTTCAGGAAAACCACTTTTCACCCCGATGTATCTTTGAGGGAGCCACACGTCCATGAACAAAACCATAGTAGTTTTCCCCAGCCCCCCTTCGCATAATTAAATTCCATGTTATTTCGTCACCCGATATGGGTCTCGACTCTTGATCTGGGTTGCTTCAAGATCCATGGTTCATCGGATCCTCTCCTTTGCGATCCCGCTATATTTGTCCACATGCTACCACATATGAATTGGACCACCAAATCGCTCCATGTATATACATCTCTTTCATCACCTGCTAAATCTAAAACTCAGATTTCAAGTGTATTTTTTATGGTGATAACATAGGCTCCAACTGGGGATGCTATCTGCCTTGTGAGGTAGAAAAGAACTGTAGACCCAGTTCCTTCTTCATTGGGCCACTTTCAAAACACGTGTGTGTATCCTGTTACATATTGGATATTGAATGCCAAATTTTAAAACCAAACTTTTCAAACTGCTCTCGACTTGACGCAGAAAAACTACCGCTAGGATCCAACTGTACATACTACTAAAATTAAAAAAAAAAAATGCTCTATCAACAAGATTATTCACACACTCCTACCTACCCTAACTGTTGAAAGGACTGTCATTCAAGTGAATTTGAAATCCCAATGTAACCATGCAGCCATTTTATCCACTCTTTGTTTACTTTGCACAAGCTTGCTCCAAATCCTGCTTACTGATAATTCATTCAAAAATTCATCCATAAATCCAAATCTCAAGAAATTAAAAACATTTGGACTGTTCATTTCCTCCAGTAGGATCATAAATGGATCTTCTAAAATATTCACAAAACAATCATCATCCTTCACTCCTTCCACTGCATTTTTTCTTTCAAGTGATTGAACTTGTTGAATTCTATTGAAAAACTGACATATTTTTTGAGGAGTCTGGTAGTAAGAATTTCTTGAGTCATAAGGAAAACATGGCTAGAGAACATCATCTGGTGTAAAAAGACTCATATTTGATACAGACATTGATTTATTCCAATTCACTATTATTGGTAGATTATGATTGTAAACCCTTTCCATATAATGTGTCTTGGGATCATGAATTTTATGAAAGAATGTTTCCTTTTCAGGAGTCATGACAAAAGAGTGAGCTTCCTCTACAAGTGGTTTTTCACTGCTTGGAGTCTCCATAGATGAAGTTTAAAAATCTTCATCCACGTCTAGGTCACCTAGAAATAGGATCACTATGTCATTTTCAAGGGAAGAAAGGCAACCTTGAAATACTTTGTCTTGCTGGAAATATTGTTGAACATCTACATTAGTTTCAGGAGAAGGAAAATGAACTTTAACAACAATTTCTTGATCATTTTTAATCTGATGGTTAAGCACAGTTTGCAACTCTTAATTGGAATACCTTTCCGCGTAATGATCTTTTAATGCATGTGAGTGTAGTTGATGTTCATCAATGATAACAATCTTTTCATGTAAAACAATACTACTGTGAATGCAGTCAGAACTCCCTGTTTTCTTTGGAATCCTATGATTTGATTTTAACCATTCAAAGGAAGAAAAATATAATGGGAGAGATTTTTTATTTGTAAGTCCACTTCTTTCTCCACTTTCAACATCATGCTCGAATGCTTTATGAATTGAAACATTACAAATATTTTGTTTCAACAGTTCGGAAGAGGAAAAAACATAATGGCAAGTTTCTTTTACCTTATTCAAAACTTTCTTCATTTTCTCCACTGTCATCATAGGTACATTTTTCAATTTATTTGTATTGTTGGACATGTTCATTTTCATATTTATTTTCGACCAATGACTGCACTCTTGAATTGAAAATATATTCTACAAAACAAGTAATAGGGTCATCAAACACATGAGAAGAGTGTTGCAATATATTGTCAATTTGTTTCGTTGGTTTAGTGTGATTTTGCATCATCACAAATTTGGTTTCCTCAATAATGACATTAGAATTCTCTTTCAACAATTTAAATGCAGCAAAGCATAAAGGTAGAGAATTCTCTTCAACTGATCAAATATTTTTCTCTTTGTAACTGTGATACATAGGTTGATTTATCCTACTGTACTGCTGAAGAGAAATGTCTTCAACATCACAATCATCCTCATATTTGTCAGATATAGGAAAATCAACCACATATGTGATGTCATATAACAATAAAAAACTAGGAACATCAACGTGTTCTGCAACAAACAGATTTGTAAACTCATCTTATTGACCATCTACAAACAAATACATAAAACAATTAGCCCTTTGCTTATCATGAGATGGATCAACACCCCCTCTTTCAACAGGTGGAATATAATTTTTTGCAGAATCATTGTCATTGGAAACTTCAAGAGGACCTATGATATTGTCAATTATATGCTCAAGATCCCAATCAACCCTTTTCTTCTCATATTCACTTTCACATTCTTGATCATTCAGTCCCTCATTTTGGATCTGTTTACATACTTGGATGTTCTGTTGAATGTCATGAGCATCGTTAAACATTTGTTGTAAGGACTTGGGTCTTCTTTCCATCCAGAGGAAAGATGAATCTGGATGGAGAGTAGTTGCATAATGGAGCATGGCAGTAGCTTCAGTGAGTTGAATTTCTTTGGACAAATTGTGATAGATACTAGAAAACCCTCTACTGAATATAGAAATAGTTTCATTGTTGTGCTTTTTTAAGGCATAAAACTCTTTAAGTTGTAGATCCAAAGATTTCTTCTTGCCCCAAAACCTTAAAAAGACATCTTTCAATTCCTCCAATGAGCTAATTGTCTCTGGATGCAAATGTTTAAACCAGTCTTTGGTGTCTCCTTTCAAGGATTGAAAGAAGACCCTCATACAAAAATCATCATGGTCAATCTCAAACAAATCTATAAAATTCTCAAACCCTTGGATGTATTTTTCAGCTGAGATGGTATTAGGTTCCCCATCAAACAGGTAGGTACTTATAGTACTCAGGAGGAAAATCATGAAGGAATTGAGGTAGCTTCAAGGGTTTGCATCTATGTTGAATCTTGGAGGACGTTGGATCAAGTATAGGAGGTGAAATACTAGTCTTGGATTCATGGGGCTCATCAACTCGGTTATGGTTATCACATGGCTTATTTGGAATATTTTTATCAAGGCCAGTGATAAATTGAGGATATATTTATGTAACTTTAAGAGGAGGATATATAATTTGTATATTTTCATGATCATCATTCGCATGTAGTAAGTAAAGAAGAACTTGTCTAGCATTTTTAAGAAAGGACCAGAGGAAGCTTATAACAAATAGTGAAATGACTTGGAAAAAATCCCATTTTAAGCACTTGTTTTCTTCCATAATTCTTTTTCATAACTCTTCCAAGGGGTATCATCTTCCAGTGAATTCTATGAACTGCATTTGAAATTTGAGTGGAGTCACCAACAACGTTTTGGGATTTGGATTCTGCATTAAGAGTGGAGTCACCATTGAAGATTTGAATTTTTGGATTTTTCTACCACTGGAATCACCTTCGAACTGATTTTTTGATATGTGGAGTCACCAGAGTAGGAATACAACCAGTATGTGTCTAAGTGTCTTCCTCTCTCAGATCATTGAACTCAACCATGTCGTTCTTTCCCAGGGAAGTTTTTTCAATTTTGTCCCCGACAACAGCGCGAGAATGTTAGCACTTTGTAAATTTTGTCCGACTAAATAGAGAAATGACAGAGGTAACTATTTCAACCTACTTTAGAGCTAAGGCACTAGCCTTCTCAACTCATAGAGGGCTCTCTCGTGTCACTTGATATACCTATGGAAATCGGTGGCTAGATTTGGTTTGTTTTGGGGGGTATTATGATGTTGTTGAAGAAGTGGGGGGTAACATTTGGGCTATGGAGTCAGAAATAAGTAATGCAGTAGAAGGCCATTAAAACTTATCTAGAGGAGAAAGGATAAGTGAGGCAATGAGTCTGAGTTTTCAAATTGAAATTTCCATGGAAAAGAGGAAAAAGGAAAACACATAACTGCTTAAGAGCATATTAAAATGAATTATGAAATAGTTGATAAGAGAAATCACACGAATTTAAATTGCTAAGTCTAGAGCATCTTCAGACGAATTCTAGACATTTAACTTTACAATTTAAAAGAGGAACTTGCAAATGGAATTTTAAAGACATGGGAAACACACACTATGAAAGAAGACATAACTCATATCACAGCCAATTATAATATTTTCATAAATAGTTCAAAAAATTGGCTCTGCATCATATATTCAGTTTAGCTGCATGATTTCACAAAGTCTACCTGCAATAGGGGTAGGACCCCTCCTCCTCTCATTCTTTCTATATCCTCATGATGATATATATATAGAGGATTTACTTGTGGAATTGAAAATGATTAAACTTCCCCATAATTCTAAAAATAGAGGTCAGTTACAAAAAGGAGTAATGTTTAGCAACGGTTTTCTTACTTTAAAGGGATTGTTACAAACAGGTCTGACATATCCGTGGATTTTTCCTATAAACTCCATATGTCCAACATTTGTTGGAACATACTCAATTCTATCTAAGAATTTATTCCATCTTGGCAATTTCCTCCTTTAGACTGCTCAACCAGGCTAGTTGGTTTTCCCCAACGCTCTCAATCGACTCAACTCTGATTTATGTCTTCTGTCGTTTGCTCCACTTCTTCTTCATTTCTCTCTTGTAGATTTCATCTGCATGTCCATTAATGATTAGGTCCATAATAACATGATTTAATATGACCCCTGATTCTGGTTCTGTCACAGGGTTAGTATGGAATTTGGTTGTTAATATCTGTGTAATCAACCTTTCTTTCTTACTGATTGATAAATGAGCCATGTTAGTCAAAAAACTTGTTCCACTGGATATTTCTTGATTGTATTTTAACATTTCTTCGAATTTTGTAGAGACCACGATTTTTTTTTCCTTAACTCTACAAGAATCAAAAAGTCGATCCAGTTTGAGATGATGATTTCCTGAAGCAGAATAACGCCACCCATATTTGAAGATCAATAGTTATTGAGTTCTAATCATGAATTATTGACAAGATTACTTGTAGGTACATTTCTTGGACATTGTATTTCGAATGATGGGCCTTTGAGTTAGTTATCTAACAGCGTTCACCTGACATTTTTTGGACGTGAAGTACCTGAATGAGTGCCGTGAGGTGATTTGACTACCCATCACTTTCCCCCATAGGAATTGTTGATTTGACATATTATACCATGCGACATTGGGGATTTTGGGAAAATGATTTCAAGAAGATCGCTTTTCACCCTGATGTACCTCTAAGGGTACCACGCATCCATGAACAAAACCATAGTAGTTTTCCCCAGCCCACCTTCGCATAATTAAATTTCATGCTATTTCGTCACCCGATATGGGTCTCGACCGTTGATATGGGTTGATTCAAGATCCACGATCTGTTGGATCCTCTCCTTTGCACTCCCACTATATTTGTCCACATGCCACCACATATGACCTGGACCTCCAATCGCGTCATGTATCTACATCGCTTTAGTATCCTGCTAAATCTGAAACTCTGATTTCAAGTGTAATTGTTATGGTGATAACATGACCATCACCTATGATGACATGGACATGGGATGTGTTCCAAATGTCTGTAAGTTTTGAGAATATGGAGTATTGAAATGTTAGTTAGAACGTGACACATGTCACCCACCCGATTGGGCTACGTGTCCGCTTCCAGTATTTCGCCACATGGTGACAGATCATGCAGTTTGGAGACTAGGCACTCAAGTGGGGAAGGATGTGACAGGTTGCATTGGGTCAAAAAATGTAGAAGTCTAGAAGGCCAGAGTACATATTGACCGTTGATTCCAAAATACACACGTTGAAGGATCATCGACTTCGGGTAAAAACACTCTAGGAGAACATGTAGGAGGAAAGTTTGAAACTTTCAAAGCCTAAAGAGCTGAAGAGATTCACAACCATTTATCTGTTGGAGGGCACCCATTGGCAGATCATGAACTCAAGGTAAAAGTGTTCCGGTAGGAGGCAAGTGAGGAAAGTTGAGACTCCCAAAGCGCGGAGTCCCGAAGTGGATCTCGATCATTGATCATAAAATAGGATGAGGACCATTGATTTAGTCCTGGTTGAAGGTTCCAAAGTGCAGGGTCATGGCCATGGTCATATGCAAATTAAGATCTGAGGGAAGAAGGGTTAAGGGCCGAATTGGTGGTCTTCCAAACAAAAAAGTGTTAAGGAAGGATTTAATCACGGTTTCTATTTGTGGTCACCTGGGAAGGTGGTTTGAAGGAAGCACCTATGCAGGATGAAATTCTATGTCAGCAAAGGATAATAGGACACTGTTATTTTTGGAGAATGGGGATATGATCTCCATGAAAAAAAAAAGATAGTGACCTGTAGCATGGTTTGGCAATTTTGTTTATCATATGCATAATTCTAAGAAAATGGTCGCTTGCACATTTTGCAGAATTAAGGGGTTTAAACACATCAACTCAAGATGTGTATTGAGGAAATGGAAGAAAGGGAGTGAGCCTCCAGTCATGATAAGGAGGCTGAAGGCCATAATACCAGAGTTGGTAATGCAAAGACAGATTCCAATGGATGCAAAGGAAAAGGAGAATGGGAAACATTAATAGAAACAGTAAGAAGCCTGAAGATGGAAGTGTAGAGCTACAAATCACACAATGAGATATTGATGAGAGAGAAAAGTTAGATAAATGCTCGAGTGTTGCAAAGCTTAAATCAATTGTAGAAAAAAACAAAGAAGGTATCAAAATCAATACAAGAGGAAGAAGGCAGGTGCCATGAAATAAGGGATGATCGTTGAAGAGTTAGTTATTCCAAAAGTGTTGGCAGAGCTCATGGACACCACTCACCTCCTTACTCAGAAAGAAAGTTTTATGAATCAAATGATCCCATAAGCATCCCATAGGTGTCTCCTATTAGACACCAAATAAATAAACCAGAGGTAGATAGTTTGAAAGGAGAGTTGAGGAATCTCAAGCCACCTTCCTTTTAGGGTGAAAGAGAAAGGGAAGATGATGTCGAAGCATGGTTTGTTGGGCTGAGGAGATATTTTTAGTTGCATAACTATTCATCAAATCTGGAAGCCATGATTGCCACCTACCATTTACACGAGAAATCTAAAATGAGGTGGGACCAACTGAACAAAGTGGAGCACATTAATGAGAGTAGGATCAGATGGAAGCAGTTCAAGAAGTACTTCAGTAAAATGTAGGAAAATGAAGGATTTCTTTGAACTTGGGTTGGGAATCATAACTATGACAGAGTACGAGAAGAAGTTCTTAGGATTGTAAGAGTATGTTAGGTTCATTGGCGATGAGAAAGTGAAAATACAGACATTTCTAAGTGGACTGCCAGCCTTTTATAAGGAAAATACCAAGTATGATGAGCCCAAGACCCTGTCTGAAGCCATAAGGAAGCCTAAATACCTATATGAGCAAGGTGAGGGAAGAGAATCTCTACAGAAATCTTGTAAGGACAATAAAAATGCAAATTCTGATCAGAGGAGGAAAGGATTCAAACCTTCCTTCAATAGGAATGAACCTAATAGAAATTATCAAGATCAGTATGCTAAGGGAGATTTCAAGAAGGAATATTCCTTGGGAAAAAGGGGAAGACCACCAATCCAATGTTGGGGATGCAAGGAATATCACATGTACAAGGATTGCCCACATAGAAAGGATAGAGTGAAGATTGTACACAACATCCAAGAATGTACAAAAGTCGAAGATATGGGAAGAATCTATGCATCTTTAAATGATCAACAAGTAGAGTACTAGTCCAATATGATCGACGTGGAATATAATATCATAAATCAACCTGTTTCTATTTTGATTGATTTAGGAGCATTTCATTGTTACATTGATCCTAAGATAGTGGATAGATTACATTTATAGAAAAGTAAACTTGGAAAAGAAATTTTGGTTCAGTTAGCCACTGGAACCAAAAGAAGAATTGATGACATGGTCATAAGTTGTTCCATAGGTCTTAATGGCGTGAATACAAGTATTGATCTAAATATCATACCATTGGGGTCTTATGATAATCTGATTGGAATGGATTGGTTGGAGAAACATCATGTTGTCCTATATTGGCATAACAAGGCATTTACATGTCTTGATGGAAATGGAAAACAAAGCATTGTGAAAGGCATTCCAAGACCCATCTCTATAAGGGAGATTTCAACCTTATAGCTAAAAAGATGTTTTAGGAAAGGATGTTAATTGTATGCATCTCATGTGGAAGATCCATATAATACAAAAGGGCCAAGCCTTGAAGATTTCTTGGTACTACAAGAATTTGAAGATGTATTCCAAGAAATACCTAGATTTCCACCAAGAAGGGAGATAGATTTCTCAATTGATTTAGTGCTAGGAGATGCCCCGATGTCAAAAACACCTTACAGAATGATCACACCATAGTTTAAATAATTACAAATGTAATTGGAGTAATTGTTGAAGAAAGGGTACATACATCCAAGTGTTTTACCTTGGGGAGCACCAGTACTTTTTGTCAAAAATAAGGATGGAACCTTGAGGTTGTGTATTGAGGTTGTGTATTGCCTTTCGATAGCTGAACAAATACACTATAAACAACAAGTATCCTCTACCCCAAATTGATGACCTCTTTGATCAGCTAAGAGGACCAAAGATATTCTCAAAGATTGACTCGAGGGCAAGATACCATCAGGTAAGAATCAAGGAAGAAGACATTCATAAGACATTCTTTAGGACTATGTATGGGCATTATGAATTTGTAGTGGTGCCATTTGGACTAACCAATGCACCAACTATATTCATGTTCTTAATGAAAGACATATTCATAAATTATTTGGATAAGTTTTTCATAGTATTCCTGGATGACATACTTATCTATTCTAAGTCTAAATAGGAGCATGAACATCACTTAATATTGGTGTTGCAAGAACTGAGAGAAAATCAGTTATATTCCAAGTTGAGTAAGTGTTCATTTTATCAAAAGAAGATCCATTACTTGGGACACGTTATTTCAGAGTAGGGCATAGCAGTAGATCCAAAAAAGATCGAAGCCATTAGAGGATGGCCAACACCCAGAAATGTGTCAGATGTCACATATTTTATGGTATTAGTTGGCTACTACAGAAGGTTCATAGTAGGGTTCTCTAAGATTTCTCATCCCATCACTTCTTTCCAAAATAAAGGAACTAAATTTGAATGGACACTCAAGTTTGAAAATAATTTTAATTTGTTGAAGGAATTACTTACTAGTGCACCTGTGTTAAAGATTTCAGACCCAAATGAAATTTTTTTGGTATGTATAGACGCATATAAGGAAGGAATTGGGGGAGTCCTCATGCAAAATGAACATGTCATTGCATATGAGTCTATAAATCTTAAGGAACATGAGAGGAACTATGCCACGCATGACTTGGAACTTGCTTCCATTGTTCATGCCTTGAGGATGTGGAAGCATTATCTCATGGAAAAAAAAATTCGAATTAAAGACAAACCACATTGGCTTGAAGTATCTTTTTGAACAACCAACCTTGAATGTCAGGAAAACAAGATGGCTAGAATATTTAAATGAATATGAATTCAATATCAAGCATATCGAAGGAAAGGAGAATAAAGTTGTTGATGCGCTTAGTAGAAGAGTGCATCTCAGGCATGCTACTATTGTCAATATGCATCAGTAATACTTGAAGAGCGGAATTTTAGATGGTCTTGTTACAGATGAACATTACCTACAGGTAAAGGAAAACTTACAGCAAGGAAATGTACATAAGAAAATAAAGGAGTATGAGATAATGAAACTCAGATTACTCATGCATAAAAATAGAATCTATGTTATTATCTCTGAAGAACTGAGGAATTTGGTACTGAAGGAAATGCATGATGTTCCTTATGTTGGACATACCGGTTACCAGAAAACAGTTATAGCAGTAAGAAGCCAGTTATTTTGGCTAGTAATGAGGAAGGATGTTGCTGATTACATCGCTCAAAGTATGGAATATCAGAAGGTGAAGGCTGAGCATAGGCACCCAGTGGGTTTGCTACAACCATTACCAATCCTAGAGAAGAAATGGGAAGTGATCACCATCGATTTCATCACAAGATTACCCAGAACAAATAAGCAACATGATTCAATCATGGTGGTGGTTGAAAATTTAACAAAGGATTCTCATTTTGTGCGTGTGAAGACAATGCATACAACGACTAATATTTCATAAATTTTCATGAAGGAAATTGCTAGGTTGCATGGGATACCTAGGACAATCATCTCGGACAGAGATACAAAGTTTACCTCCAATTTCTGGAGGGGATTGTTAAAAGGATTTGGCACAAATCTAAACTTTAGCACAACATATCATCCCCAGACAGATGGGAAAACAGAGAGAGTCAATCAAATAATTGAAGATATGCTGAGAACGTATGTGATGGATAAGCCATCTAAGTGGGAAGATTTCTTACACTTGGTTGAGTTTGCATATAATAATGGGTATCAAGCTTCATTAAGAATGATCCTGTTTGAAGACTTGTATGGTAGGAAATGAGATACTCCAGTAGGATGGGGAAACCCAACAGATAGAGTGGTACTTGGGCCATAGTTTCTCAAGGACATGGAAGACCAGGTGGTTATGATCAAGAAGAATTTAAAGGCAGCCAAGGATAGACAAAAATTTTATGCAGACAAAATTGGGACAGCTATAGAATTTAAAGTAGGGGAGCATGTACTTTTGAAAGTGAATCCCAAGAAAATCTCTTTGAAATTGGGTAGTTGTACAAAGCTGGCAGCCAGATTCTGTGGTCCATTTGAAATATTGGACAAAATAGGGCCAGTTTCATACATGCTTGCATTGCCTGATTCCATGAATGTGTATAATGTATTTCATGTATCTTTACTAAAGAAATATGTACATGACCCTAACCATGTTATTTATTGGCATCTGATTCAAGTATAGATGGAGGGATATTTTTCACGTTCATCCAGTGTGGGTATTGGACAGAAAAGTCAAAATTCTTCATAATCGAGTTATATAGATGGTAAAAGTTCAGTGGACCTGCTATGGTCCTGAATATGCTACCTGGGAGCATGAATATTCCATGCAGGCAAAGTACCCACAACGTTTTGAATAAATTTGAGATTTTGATCTCTACTTTGTATATGCACTAAGGACAGTGCCAAGATAAGGGGGAGGGGATGTAACAACCCAGGTTTTGAACCCCCATTTTAAATAATATATTGTTACAATGCTAAGAGGCCAGGGTTCCCAAACAATTATTAAAACATTGTGCCCAAGACATGTAATACTTTCTATCATTATTAATAATAAATACATGTTGGATTCTAGACAGACAAGGACTGGAGTTATAGGGGGCTATGATTCCACAAGAGAGGGGCCTTGAGGGGCTAAGTGTTTATTCCTATGTTAATTATCCTTTTTGCCTAAGGGAGGGGATCGTTTACATGAGCTTCTTGGGGAAGGCCAGGAGGTTATTGATTCCCCACAAAGTTACTTAAACCTACCTATGGTATGATGGGGGGGTTCGACTAATGGCTTGTTCACTAATTTTCTTGTATGTTTACTCATTTCCCTCACGCACTTTCATGCACTCACTCACCCATTCATTGATCCATCCTCATCCACATCTTGGCTTGGGAAAGCAAACTGAACTGTTGAATATTAGCCACGGGATAGTGGGCTTAATGGTCACTGGTGCAATACAACCATGAATTGGGGCCTGCATGTCTGAGATGTGTTGACCTATGCCCTGTTTTTCTCACAATTGCTAGTTATGAGAGTTCCAGAATTGAGATTCTGAGCCATCTATGTTGGAGGCCCTGGAAAAAGGAGAAGGACAGCCTGAGGAACTGCATGGCAGAGAAGGCTGGAGGTCTATTCTCTTGGGTGGTATAGGCTAGGTGGAAGAGAGATGGGTACTTGGATTGCCGTGGGTGCTAGGAAACCTGTGAGAGCTTGAGAGATGACTAGTTTCTGAACCCAAGAATAGTCTAGAACCATCCTTGTGGATTCATATCCCTGGCTCAGGGGTGACACTGTTGTTGAGATTTGGACCATGGGTGTCTATGGTTGGGTGGAATGTATTTGGTCTGCAATGAGTTATTGTCACCTTTTTATAAAGATAAATGCTCTATGTTGTGATATTATTCTCTGTTTATGAATGTATTCCGCTGTGTATTTTAATTATCATTTAACTAAATCTTAGAGTATGCATGCTTGTTGTATATTGTTGCGTATGTCGTTAGATCTTTTATCTTATGCATCCTTATTAAGGAAATAAGGTATTGGTAAGAGTATGAAGTCCAAGGGTGGGATTGAAGGTAGCATACCCTGGCCTGTGGGTGGCTGAGTAAGTTAAGGTTGTGAGGAAACCTCAGAAGACTCAGAATAAAAAATGATTGTAGATAGGGACCACAATCTTCATACCTCTAGAAGGTCTAGGCATAAACGAGTAATGTGATCTCCCTTTCAAAGCTTATGACGCAAGACCATCACCAACATCAAGCAAGCGTAGAGGCAGAAGACAGCTAGAAAGCAACAGCGCACATTTTTTAAATGTTTTGAAACATTAATGTCATAGTTAAGAGGAAGCGCACTTGTG
>JASDQU010011220.1:90998-105691 GCA_032191745.1 Picea mariana
CATCTGTAGTAGGTGAAGGAATTTATGCATAATTAATGTATGTAGGTAAGTTTGAATGCAGATTAGACAATTTAGAGCGTAGGAGGGAAAACCGACTATAGACACCCTCATTGTTGTATCATTGTAACATTATCAATTAGAGAGATCATTGAGCATAGAGAAGAAGCAGAGAGTTCTGTAGAGAAGAACCCATGTACAGAGGTTTGAATTAATACAAGAGCTTTGATTCAGACTGATGGTGTTATGATGCTTTTTGTGTATACATGGTGAATGATATGCTTACAGTTGTTTTAGTCTCTCTGTTATGCACTTTCTTTATATGTTGTGTGTGTGTGTATGATTTCATGAATTATGTTTGAAGTCTGAGAGAGAGATGAAATGAGTTTCAATTATTTCTCAGCCTGAGTGAGAAGTTCCTGCAAGGAGTCCAGTGAAGTCATCCACATGGAGTGCATTGACAAGGTTCAGAGTTTTATCTCTAAAAGCTCAGAAGAGATAACGTTGTTCTCAATTCTGCAGAAGTGCGAGTGAAGCACCAAAGCCGTACAAGGTGTGCGCAGGTTGGTTGAAAGATTGGAACTTATCAACCAAGGAGAGAGCTGAAGGATTGTTGTTGCAAAAGAGTGCACAGAGTCGAGATAATCAAATACTTAGAAGTATTTGAAGGTTGCCACAAGGAGTGCGTGCAGGAGTATTTTCGAAGACTTGAGGTTACAAAGACAGCTCAGGAGAGCTAGTGCCTTTGAAACACTTCAAAGGGAGGTGAAGTAAAGTTGCTTTGTAGGAAATTAAGTTCCAGTGGAAGAACTTTGGTTTATTTTGAAGGAGTTATCAAGGAGCAAAGTGCAGTCGAAATTCTCTGTGGAGAATTCCCAAAATCCTGGGGACCATAGGATTTAGGTAAGTTGCAGGGTGTATAGAGGCAGACAAACTTTCCACTCTAGGATCCAGAATCAACGTGGACTGTTGATCATGATTTACATAAGGCATCGGATCATTTTAGCATTTCAGGGATCCTAATGACAAGGAGTCGAACACAGTGAAATGAAAGTGCCAAAGTCGTGAGTTGCGATAGGAAGTGGTGCGGAGTTTTGGGATTTTGGTATTTCAGGAGTCAGGAAATGAAGGAGACAACGCCTTGGGAGCGAAAGTCTCAAAAACTCGAAAGAGTGACAAGTGGCAGGAATCTACGTCAAAAGTAGAAAACCGCAAGAGTGACAGGTGGTGTGTCCTCATCAAATAGGTGGAGTCAACTGTGTTGATGATTTCGGGATTCAAAGGTTAGAGAGTTAGGAGCTTTGCATCTAGATTCGTGAAATCACAAAGTTCAAAATTCCGATGAAGTAAGGAGCCCGTTGAAAAGTCAACTTTTTCCACGTGTATTGGAGAATCAACATTTCGGGTTTCGGGGGTTGTAGAGATAGGAACCCTTGATATCAGGGATTGTGAAGTCATGAAACCGGAAGTTCTGAAATATCAAAAAGGTGTGATCTTATTTTGGGTCAGGAGATCTGGGTTGAGGCTTCATGTTTGATCATGTGGGCACACCCATAAGGACCTGTGGATACACTGTTGTGTGTGAAGGGTATTTCCCGAAGGGAAACCAAAGAGTCAATTAGACTCAAAGGGTAGATTAGAACGATCCTGTGTGGGCCTCGACCTAAGGGTTTGGGGGTCTGTGTAAGTTGTGGTATCAGAGCCTTACTTTGTTTGTACATTTCAGACAAGGGAAGCAGGGAGGAGAAGGAGAGTACTTTGGTATACATCAGTTGTGATATCATAAGAGCTCAGAAAGATTCTTTTCTTTTTGTAGCATGGAAAGGAAGAAAATTTCTCAGCCATGCCATCGAGAAGAAGAGACAGGCCAATGGCAATGCCTGATCCAACAGTGGAAAGGGAAATGCATGAACTACGTGCTAGGCTTGACGCCATGGAGATAGCACAGAGGCACACAATCGACACTGGGAATATCAGTGAGGATGACAGTGAAAATGAAGCTGGACATGGAGAAGAAGTCGAAATCAAAGATGTTGTAGATGAACGCCTATTCAGGGTTGTTTCAAGGATAGGTGCCAGAGAAAAAATGGAGATTCCCATGTATGAAGGAAACCTAGACATTGAAGAGCTTCTAGACTGGATTAGAGCTCTGGATAAATACTTCGACTATGAGGATGTCGAGGAAAACAGGAAATTCAAACATGATGTCACAAGACTTAAAGGGCATGCAACATTGTGGTGGGATGAACTGCAGGCTGACAGACACTGCAAAGGCAAGAAAAAATTCAAGAGTTGGGATAGAATGATTGCACAGATGAAAGAAAAATTCATACCCAAGGATTATCAAATTACTCTGTTTCATAGAATGTAGAATTTGATACGGAAGCTAATGTCAGTCAAAGAGTACACTAAAGAATTATACAAACTAAACATCAGAGCAGGTCATCAGGAAAGTGATGATGAAAAGGTGGCCAGGTACATGAATGGTCTACGATATGACATTTAGGACGAGATGAGCATGATGATCATTTGGAATGTGGAAGATGCTTATCATATGGCTCTGAAAGCTGAAGAGAAGCTGAGCTGAAAGCAAGGTCAAAGAGGTTGAGGCAGAAGTCAACCCAGAGGCAAGACAATTGCCCAAGACAAGAATCATAAATTTAAGAAGAGTGGAAGAAACATCAAACTCAAACTGAGAGAGGAGGAACCTCACAAAGAGGGTAGTATGTCGAACAGAGAGGCTAGTATGTTGATGGAAACACTTTTCCTTGATCCAGAGGAAGAGGAAGAGGCAGAGATGGAGAAATAAAATTCTTTACCTGTGGGAAAAATGGACACAAATACTATGAATGTCCAGATAGAAATAAAGAAGGAGGTGAAACTCACATTGCCAAATCACAAAGACAGAATGTTGAGGCAGAAGATGCTAAGGGTGGAAGATATTTAATGATGCGAAAAGTTGTCTTGAAGCCAGAGAAAGAGACAAAGGAACCAGTCCAAAGGAACATACTTTTTCAGACTGCTTGCAAGACAAAAGACAGGGTATGCAAAATCATTGTGGATAGTGGTAGCATAGACAATCTCATTTCTACATAGATGGTAGAAAAACTGGAGCTAGAGACTATTGAACATCCAAGCCCATACAGAGTTTCATGGCTACAAAAAGGACATCAGGTAAATGTCACTAAACAATGTTTAGTTGAATTTAAAATAGCAGGATACAAGGATGAAATACTATGTGATGTCATTCCCATGGATGTTTGTCATCTATTGTTGGATAGATCGTGGCAATATGAAAGAAATGTGATTCATGATAGGAGAATGAACATATACACCCTCGAGAAGAATGGGAGAACTCAAATGTTGTTGTCGATTAAGAATAAAGAAGTGAAACCAGAGGTAAGCAACATTGTACTTCTCATGAGTGGGAAGGAACTTCTTAAGGAGGTTAAGAATAAGGAATATACACAATTTATTGTGGTCAGAAAGCCTAGAATTGTGTTGACCAGTACAAGAGTGGATGATTTACTGGAGGAAATATAGAGGTTGCTGGAAGAATTTGTTGATATAGTAGTGGAAGAACTACCTCATTCGTTTCCACCGATCAAAAGTATAAGTCATCATATTGATCTCATACCTGGAGCTAGTTTACCAAACAAAGCAGCGTACAGATTCACGTGGCAGGAGAATGAAGAGGTTAAGAGACAAGTCCAAGACTTAATGGACAAAGGGTTGGTCTGAGAAAGCTTGAGTCCATGTTTTGTTCCAACAGTGCTCAGTACAAAGAAATATGGAGGTTGGAAGATGTGTACAAACTCGAGGGAAATCAACAAGATTACCATCAGATATAGATTTCCTTTGCCAAGGATGGATGATTTGATGGATTTCTTGAGTGGGGAAAAATATTTTTCAAAGATTGATTTGAAAAGCGGGTATCATCAAATTCGTATGAGAGAAGGTGATGAATGGAAGACAACATTCAAGACAAATGAAAGGCTATATGAATGGCTTGTAATGCCATTTGGCTTAACAAACACACCTAGTACTTTCATGAGATTGATGAATGAAGTCTTGAAGGATTTAATAGAAAAATGTGCTATCGTATATCTTAATGATATATTGATTTTCAGTAAGACTGAAGCTGAACACTTGAAGCATTTGGCTATAGTGATGAGAAGACTATAACAAGAGAAGTTGTTGATTAATGTGAAGAAATCGTCATTTATGAGGACATAACTCATTTATTTGGGTTTTGTTATCTCTGTAAATTAGTTGAAGATGGATCTGGATAAGGTAGAGGTGATTAATAATTGGCCATCACTGAAAAGTGTGTTTGAAGTTCGAAGCTTCCATTTATTAGCTAGTTTCTACAGGAAATTCATCTAAAATTTCAGTGGGATTAGCACACCGATGATGGATATGGTAAAGAAAAGACAAAAATCTTTTCACTGGACTGAGGAAGCAAAAGAGAGTTTTAATTTGCTGAAGAAGAAGATTACGGAACAACCAATTTTGGTGTTGCTGTACTTTAGAAAGACGTTCCAGGTCAAGTGTGATGCGAGTGGATTTGCAATTGGATCGTTCTTGAGCCAAAACGATAGACCAGTCGCATACTTCAATGAGAAAATAAATGAGGCGAAGGTTAAGTACTCTATGTATGACAAGGAATTCTATGCATTCATACAAGCGCTGAAGAAATGGAGACATTATTTGGTTCCTAAAGAGTTTGTTTTGTACAACAACAATCATGCTTTGCAATTCGTGACTCAATAGGACAAGTTGAATCAGAAGCATTGAAAATGGTTTGAATACATCCAAAATTTTACTTTTGTAACTAAGCATATTTCTGGAACTGCTAACAAAGTTGTTGATGCTTTGAGAAGGAAATGTTTGCTTATGCAGAAGTTCAAAGTCAAAACATTGGGTTTTGATAACCTCAGGGACATGTACAGAGATGATCCAGATTTCAAAGAGGTGTATGAGGCATATGAGAATCCAATTCTTAGGGAAAGAAGCCAGTGGACCGAATATATGATCCAGGATGGATTATTATTCAGGGGCAATCAATTATGTATTCCAAAATGCTCCATGAGGGAGAATATTTTGAAAGAAAAACTTGGTGGAGTATTGGTCGAACACTTCGATCATGAAAAAACGTTCTCAAAACTAAATGGCTCATATTTTTGGCCAGGGATGAGGATAGATGTCAAAAGATTTTTTGGCAGATGTAGAATTTGTCAGCACACAAAAGGGAACAGGAAAAAAACAGGGTTGTATAAGCCATTACCCATACCTGAGAGGCCATGGGATGCCGTGAGCATGGATTTTATATTGGATCTGCCAAGAATGAAAAGAGGATTTGATTCAATATTTGTAGTGGTAGACATATTTTCAAACATGGAACATTTCATACCATGCCAGAAAACTAGCGACGCAACACATATCGCGAACTTGTTTTTCAAAGAAGTCGCCATACATCACAGCTTACCAAGAAGTATAGTTTCAGATCGGGATACCAAGTTTGTCGGACATTTTTGGAGGACTTTATGGAAGAAGCTGGGGGTAAGTTTGTCATTTAGCTCAGCTTATCATCCTCAGACAGATGGGAAAACAAAAGTTATGAACATAAGCTTGGGAGATTTGTTGAGGAGCCTAGTGATTCAACACCACAGTCAGTGGGATCACCTTCTGCCATAGGCAAAATTTTCTTATAATGATTTGATCAATAGAAGCACAGGGCAGAGTCCATTTCAGATTGTATATGGAATGCAACCAAGGGGAGTTTCTGAATTGAAAGATTTAGAACAAAGTGAATTCAGAAGTGCTAGTGCAGAGGATTTTGTAGAAGCAATGAAGTAACTTCACAGCCAAGTGAAGGAACGATTACAGAATTCAAGTCAAGGGTACAAACGCAGACAAGATCAACATAGACAAGAACTTAAATTTGATGTTGGTAATCAGATTCTTGCACATCTGAGGAAGCAAAGGTTCCCAAGGGGAACATATAACAAATTAAAGATGAAGAATATTGGACCATGAAGAGTCTTAAAGAAATTTGGGGCGAATGCATATGAGATTGAATTTCCCGATGGGATCGTAATTTCACTGATATTCAATATCTCAGATTTGTACCCTTACAAAGTTGGTGAAGTAGGAGTAGACAGTGAAGAGACAGAGGTTTAGTGGACTAAACAAATGCCTGTAGCTGAAAAGCAATAGATGGAGAGTATACTTGAAAAGAGAATCAACAAGAAGACTGGGAGGAAAGAATATTTTGAATACTTGGTCAAATGGAAAGGACATCTAGTTGAAGATGCCAGCTGGGAAAATGAAGTAGAAATTCAAAAGCATGGACATACCATGCAAGAGGTCATGAACACGAGTTCGTGAAAATTTTCAAGCGAGGGAGTATGATGCAGGAGCATCGCCAACAACAAGCGAGCATAGAGGTGGAAGATAGTTGGAAAGCACCAGTGCACATTTTTGAAATGTTTTGAAACATTAATGTCATAGTTAAGAGGAAGCACACTTGTGTATTGTAAACAGATCTTGAGCGGTTCGCTCTCATCTATAGTAGGTGAAGGCATTTATGCATAATTAATGTAAGTAGGTAGGTTTGAATGTAGATTAGACAGTTTAGAGCATAGGAGGGAAAACCGACTATAGACACCCTCATTGTTGTATCATTGTAACATTATCAATTAGAGATATCATTGAGCATAGAGAAGAAGCAAAGAGTTGTGTAGAGAAGAACCCATGTACAGAGGTTTGAATTAATACAAGAGATTTTATTCAGACTCATGGTGTTATGATGCTTTCTGTGTATACATGGTGAATGATATGCTTACAGTTGTTTTAGTCTCTCTGTTATGCACTTTCTTTATATGTTGTGTGTGTGTGTATGATTTCATGATTTATGTTTGAAGTTTGAGAGAGAGAGGAAATGAGTTTCAATTGTTTCTCAACCTGAGTGAGAAGTTTCTGCAAGGAGTGCAGTGAATTCGTCTGCAAGGAGTGCGTTGACAAGGTTCATAGTTTTATCTCTGAAAGCTCAGGAGAGATAACGTTGTTCTCAATTCCATAGAAGTGCAGGTGAAGCACCAAAGCCGTGAAAGGTGTGAGTAGGCTGGTTGAAATCTTAGAACTCATCAACGAAGGAGAGAGTTGAAGGATTGTTGTTGCAGGAGAGTGCACAGAGTCCAGATAATCAAATACTTAGAAGTATTTGAAGGTTTCCGCAAGGAGTGTGTGCAGGAGTATTTTTGAAGACTCAAGGTTGCAAAGAAAAATTAGGAGGGTTAGTGCCTTTGAAACACTTCAAAGGGAGGTTTAGTAAATTTGCTTTGCAGGAAATTAAGTTCCAGTGGAAGAACTTTGGTTTATTTCACAGGAGTTATTGAGGAGCAAAGAGTGGTCAAAATTCTCTGTGGAGAATTCCCAAAATCGCGGGGACCGTAGGATTTAGGGAAGTTGTAGGGTGGATACAGGTAGGCAAGCTTTTCACTCTAGGATCCAGAATCAACGTGAAGCGTTGATCGTTCTTTGCACAAGGCATCAAATCATTTCGGCATTTCGGGGATCCTAATGACAAGGAGTCGAACACAGTGAAACAAAACTCCTGAAGTCGCGAGTTGCAATAGGAAGTGGCATGGAGTTTCAGGATTTTGGTATTTTGGGAGTCGAGAAATGGAGGAGACAACGCCTTGGGAGTGAAATTCCCGAAAACCCAAAAGAGTGACAAGTGGAAGGAGTATATGTCAAAAGTAGAAAATCGCAAGAGCGACAGGTGGCGTGTCCTCGTCAAATAGGTGGAGTCAACCATGTTGACCATTTAAGGATTCAAAGGTTAGAGAGTTGGGAGCTTTGCATCTGGATTCGCAAAATTGTGAAGTCCAAAATCCTGATGAAGCAAGGAGCCCATTGAAAAGTCAACTTTTGCCATGTGTATCGATGAATCGACATTTCAAGTTTCGAGGGTTGTAGAGATAGGAACCCTTGACATAAGAGATCATGAAATCACGAAACCTAAAGGTTTGAAATAAAAAAAAGGTGTGATCCTATTTTGGGTCAGGAGATCTGGGTTGAGGCTTCGTGTTTGATCACACGAGCACACCCATAAAGACCTATGGATACACTATTGTGTGTGAAGAGTATCTCCCGAAGGGAAACCTAAGAATCGATTAGACTCAAAGGGAATATTAGAATGATCCTGTGCGGGCCTCGACCTGAGGGTTTGGGGGTATGCGACAGCTTACACGGGAAATTAGGATTACATCCTATCCATCTAGGTTTCTCAACAAAATCAATGCCCCCAGCATGACTAGCAGTGGTTGGTTGCTTGTCCTCAACATGACTTGCATTAATGAGACTTGTGCCCCCAGCATGACTTGCAGTGGTTGGTTGCACATCTCCATCATGACTTACAGAGGTTAGTGATTGGTTGATAACATGAATCGTAGAGGCTACAGACCTATCGCCAGTATGAGTAGTAGTGACTATACTTTTTTCCCCAGCATGACTTGTAGAGGCTAGGTGTTGGTCCTCAACATGACTCGTAGAGGTTGTTGACCTATATCCAACATGAATAGAAGAGGTTGGTTGTTTTCCCCAAAACTAACTTACAGAGGCTTTGCAAGGCTTAGTGTAAGTCTTCAACATGACTTGCAGAGGTTGACAACCTATATCCAACATGACTCATAGAGGTTAGTGATTTCTTCTTCCTATTCTTCCTCTTTCTATGTCATTTAGACTTCCAGTTATTAGTAGCTATACTTTCCCCAGAGAAGGAAGAAGGAGTATGAGAATACTTTGTTTATGAAGGGACATCAACATGATTTCCATGACATAAGTTGCTTAATTGAGAAATGTCAAGAGAATTCAAGACATTTGGAATGGTACCCAACCAAACCAGCAGTCCCACCTTCAACCTAGGAATGTACAAAGTGGCCATCAAAGGGACACCAATGTTTTCGAAGAAAGGAAAAGAACAATAATCCCCTTACGAAGGGGTTCATTGGTTGGTATCATCGAGAACATTTTCCATGAAGATATTATGCACAGGTTCTCCCCTTCCAGGATTGTTCAAGTCTGTAAAGGTCTCACACACTCACTCTGGAAAACCAATGGTATAAAAAACAACGCCTATAAAGAGGCAACTCCACGTTTCTAAGTGGAAGATCAAACATTCCTCACGACCGGTGGAGTGGGCGGTCTCCCACCTAAGGTCAGAGATCCAAACCAATGACTCACTGACTCACTATGGAAAAATAGGGAGCACAAAGTACATACTAAAAGTTACTAAAGGAAAATCAAGAAGACAACTAACTAGTGGGAAGGACAGTTACACCAATCAACACTAGAGAAACTTACCGGTGCAAGTGTAACTCGAACACAGAAGCACCCTCTGGGTATACTCTATGAAGAGAGACTCGATGTCTGCCCTAGGTACCATGGTATACCCCCGCAGTCACCTCTATAATTCCGTAAAAATAGGAAACTAATTTTCCATCTCGCAGTTAGTCACCATGCGGGTACAATCGACAGTCGGGCTAATCATAATGAGCAAGATAACAAGTATGAATCCCTTCAAGGGTGTTGAAAGAAATTAGTCCATAAGGCAAATGAGGATCTTGAACAGATTTGAGGTCCACGAATCTTTGTAGGAAAATGCAATCAATATTGTTCCCAAAAAATACCCTCAATATACAATCCCCACTATGTTTGGTCTATCTTTGGAGGGGTTATCTCCTCTACCTTTCCTCACGTGTTCTCGTGTTTATCCCCTATGTTAGAGGGGGGTCCCAAATAACTCTTACGATGTTGGACTTTAGACACTCCCTATCTTAGACTCCAATGTTTGTTTCAAATGGCCTTGAAGAGTTTCCTCTTGACACCTATTTCAAGGCCTTAAAATCCTAAACTAGTTAATGAACCCTACAAATAGAAATTCTAATTAATATATTTTAAGTTAAACGTCAATTTTTGAGGCTTGATTTATGCAAAGAATGTGAACATCCAACTGATGTTGTTTGAGACTCTTTCAAAAAATGAAACTGATAAGAACACTGGAAAAGAAGGATTTTCTTTCTTTATTTTTCTTTTGAAATGCTTTCAAGATGAGAAGAAAACACAACACTACACTAATTTTTTTTTCTTTTTCAAATAACAATGCAAAGAAAGAAAGAGACCTAAAAACAAGGTTTTTTTTATATTTTCTTTCAATCAAAGAAGAACTAACAGAAGATGTTAAAAGAAACTGATGAATACATGATTCATGACCATGAGGGGGAATGTTTTTTTAAAATGCAACTCATTTTTCTTAAAAATCAAGCTAAAAATAAGCTGAAAATGCTTGGAAAAATAGAGATACAACAGGATTTATTTCTGTTTTTTTTTCAAAGAAAAAACAGGATAAAAAGAGAAAAGAACCCAAAATAGACTTAGAACCTATACCAACTGCGTAAACGCAGGGACTCAACAGAAACCAAAGGAGGATCTAAAAATTGAAAGTTCACTCTAAACCTCTAGGGAAAGCAAAAGATAACCAAGAAACAAGTTGAAACTGAATCTTTAACCCAAGCTAAGGCCAAAAACAATGACTCTGTAAGGTCTAAGAAATCCCTAGGAATCCTAGACGTCTATCATGAAAGAGAAAGACCTTTCTTTTTAAAAACATTTTCAAGATATAGAAATGTGGGATGTTTCACCAACAACCTACATATGTATGTGGACTACCTACTATGGAGGGTGCGTATATATGCGGGTTGAGCCAGAGAAGAGCGCATACACCTTTGAGACTTTTCAAAAAAGAAAAATACTAGGAAGACTAGTAGGGCAGGGAAAGTTGGTAGTCAACTTGTAGGTGACTAGAAACCCTTAAAAGACTCATAAAACTTGACTGAAATTCCAAAGGAGATCAAGAATCCAATTAAAAACCGAAACAAACTCCCTCTAAAACCCTATAGAGACTCCCTAGTGGAGTCACCAATTTTGCTAGTGGGAAAATCCCCCTATAACTATACCAGGATTCTAAGTATAGATAGAGAAATCCCTCCCTTTAAAGTCAATATAATTCCTACACTACCCCAAACATTCCACACAGATGAATGGAAAATGATAGAAGAGTAAGTCATAATAAATACCTTTGATCCAAACATTTGATGTTTACTTCCTCAAGCTTTGTTGCTTCCTTGGATGTTGGTCTCCTCCCAAAGCTGACCTGCATCAAATCTTAGAAAAAAAAGGATACCAATATTCTATATCTATTCATAAATTAGGGTTATATATAAATTATTATGCATAAATAAAATAAAATACATAAAGATATCATTTGGGACAGGGAAAAATATTCTTTTATTCAATATTCAAAGATTGGAAATTACAACCTTTGCAGGTCAACACTGCACGAACCTGGTCCAGGATCCTCTTAAATTTTCTCCAACTGCACCTTCCAAATGCCTTCTCTCGCAATCTTTTGATCAACCCAATGGAAGGGAAGGGATTTTATGGGAGAAAAAGGTCAGAGAGGGAATGTTGAGGCAAGAACTCAAAAAAGGTTACAAATACTTGGGCAAGGAGGGAAAGAAAAATTGGGCAGAATTTCACTAATCTAATGCTTCATTGTGGAATGAGACCCCAAGACCTACTTTTATATGACAAAAGGATATTTATTTATTTTGGGAAGCGGGTACACTAGATGAATTGATTTGGAAACTGACTATAGACTGTAAAATCCATTGAATTCCTTGCAATTTTTTAATTTTTCCAACTTTTAGAGAAAAACGTGGGTTGTTTAGTATGCATCTCACATATGTACTCGAGATATAATGCAACAACCTGAGTATGTACATGGGAATTAGTGCAACAACTTGAGTATGTATGCAGGAAGTAGTGCATTAGCCTGAGTATGTATGCAGGAAGTAGTGCAACAATGTGAGTATGTACAGGGGATGTAGTGCAATAACTAATATATGTACGTCAAAAATAGTGCATCAATATGAGTATGTATGTGGGTATTAGTGCATGAAGGAATTTTCATGCTCCAAAAAATGGCTTTTTAAAGAGAGTTCCTCATCAATGATTTAGCAAATTCTGCAAGTACGAAGGTAAATGCCATGTATGCATAGGTAGGGAATTTTAGGGATATAACAACATTCAACCTAAATTACCTACTTTTTATTCTCTTCTTATGGACTTGATTCATTGTCCTTACCCCTTCTTCCATGGAGTTACACTTTTCTAATAGACTCTGCAGTACTTATAAATAATTTTTATCATTAAGTAATTTTACAGATGACCCCAAAAAGTTTCTTAAGTTACTTGCCTTCTTTGAAGGCTGCTCTTTGTTGGTATGATAAAATAATGGAGGAATTTCATACTAATACAAGAGGATCTTGGTGGCCACCCACCATTTGCAACTGGATGAAAACATTGTTTTTGCATGTTTTAGGTCCTAAACTTTCGGGGCCATTTAGCATGTTTCGGGTCCTAAACTTTTGGGGCCATTTTGTGGGCCTAAAAGATGTTTTTACACGATCATGTTGGATTATTGAGAGGGGGGGTGAATCAGTAATAGAGCAATTTAATCCCTTTTCACAATAAAATTCAAGTGTTATATCAATGTATCATTATCATCCAATAGTTGCATAGTAAATAAAAAATGAACAAATGAGCAATCACACACATACACAGTACACCAATGTTTTACGTGGAAACCCAAAGAGGGAGATAACCACATAATTATTTGTCTTATATGTATTTAAGAATTGAATTCATTACAATCACCAAATTCCTTTGTTTTCCAGTTGCAACTGGAATGAGGCTCCAACCCCCTAGTTCCTCAGGCTACAACCTGAAGGAAGATCCAACTCCCCAATTCTCTGGCTAGAAAAAGAAGGAGGCTACAACCCCCTATGTTCTCCGGCTACAACCAGAAGGTGGCTACAAACACCTTTCCTTGCCTCGTTTAACTGCCCTGATGTAGAAGTAGAATGATGGAACCACTATCACACTATCACTATGAGATATACTGCTGTAAACCTGTACCAATCAACCTGCACCAAACAACCTGTACCAATAAACTGAACCATACATCAATGATGCATCAACCTGTACCTCAACTTGTAATCAACCTGTACAATAAACAAGTGCATCAACCATGCAACAACCTGTACCAAACAACCTGTAGTCAACCTGTACCATAAACAAGTGCATTAACCATGCACCAACCTGTACCATGAACAAGTGCATCAACCATGTACCAAAACTGTACCTCAACCTGTACCATGAACAAGTGCATCAATCATGCACAAAACCTGTACAAATAACATCTCACAACAACCTTTCCAAACAACCTATTACAACAACATGTCTCATGAATCTTATCAACCAAATCAGATCTACTCACCAATATCAATCACCAAGACAACTCTCAAAGATGTGCATCAAACAAGCATAACACAACAACTCATAATCATCACCAAGATCAATATGTGGTTCTAATATTATACCAATACAAGTATGATACATCATCCATAAACGATGTGTCAACAATAATACTAATAAGTTCCTCTAACCATGTACCAAGTACGTACAAATAATGTATCAACTACTCATCAACTATGACTCATCATGATGTACGAACATCATCAACTATACACCTCATGTATGTGTCAACTCATCAACTACTTGTCTCAACCCTGTACCCAACATGTACCTCAACCAAAATATCTCATCAATTTCATCATCCAAATCTGATATGTAACTTTGTAATAGACTTGGTGTATATGATCACATACATGCAAATATTCCTTAACTTTTACAACAAGAGACTAGCATTTTCATCAACCTTTTCTTTAGTCTCACATGACTAGTTTGGTATTAGTCAACAACCCTAACTTGAAATAATCATAACTATGTACCTGTAATGAATAAAGATATAAAAATATTACATAATGTTATTCAGTTTGTTTTATGGAATTCCTCCAGGTGTCACTACTTCGAACCTCTCAGAAAAGCAATTATAGAAAAAATGGCATACCTTAATGAATTCTGGACTATTCTAGAGACAAACATTGTAGAGCATTCCCCCCGTGGAATATTTGTTGAATGAATATGAAAATGTTACACAAAATACTAAAGACTGTACTCGAACCAAAACATTTTTTCTTACTGAATTTCAAGCTGTTATGAAGAAGTTATGACATGTTTACCTGAAACACCTATTTTAGACTAGTTTCAGGAGTGGCCACAAACCCTATTTTCTACGGAGTGTAACTCGACAAATACAATGACCCACAAGATGAAAGTTTTACCACAGATACTTGGATATGTTTCCTCAATGTCCTATCAATTTCATGGTCCGAATCATTCTATAAAAAAAATTATTGTGAAAATGGTGAGATGACCTATAAACAACATACCTTAGAACGCATCAGCGAAATAATTTATCCTCCCTTGAATTCTGGCCTTCTTTTCTTCACCTTCCCTATGAAATTAGGCTTACATATATTTTGGTTACCTCATTCACCTATATTTATTAAATATTATCAAGTTTGATATAAAATGAGAGAGCCTTTCCTCTTATTTATACTCTCGAAGTAGCTTCCTTAAAAGCATCTTCTAGGTCACTTTGCCCACTTTCCTTATTTTAGGGTTAACCCACTTCTAATTTCTCCATTAAATTTATTATTTAAATA
>JASDQU010011220.1:107284-122357 GCA_032191745.1 Picea mariana
TTTGAATCACCATCTTTGCTCAATTTGCAACTAATTTTCATAGGAGTGGTAATTGGTTTGCAATCTTCCATTCTAAACCTCTTTAGCATTTCTCTGATATACTTAGTTTGTGAATATAAATTTCTTGGTTTCTTTGACATATCTGAAGACCCAAATAGAAGGATAGTTCTCCAAGTAATGACATTTCAAATTCATTCTGCATATCCTTTACAAATTTATGGCTTAACCTGTCATTAGTACTTCCAAGACAATATCATCAACATAAATTTCAATTAATAAAACATTACCTTGAGTTACCTTAATGTACAGGTCATTTTCTGTGCTTCCTTTCCATAGTTCATAGGGAGTTTTGTCATTATTGTTGTTGAGCATTACTCATTTTTGAATGTGAACTGATGTATGCACTACATGTGTCCAAAAATATCTGTCAATTTGGAATCCATTAGCACTGTTCGATCCATTTCCTATGTAATTATCATCCATTATGATAATGTTCCTTTGTCTCTGAATCACTCTTTGAACCAATCTATGAATCCATGCTCTCATCCATACTGTCCAAGAATCTACTTACACAATTGTCCACAATGCTCACCCATTTATCACTATACAATCATGAAGTCTTGATTAATCCATCAAATTGTACTTCTGCTAACTGATTACTCTATATCTGTCTTCTTCAACTCTACAAAATTCTCGATGGATGGTTCTTTGGTCTATTACAACTATCTCATAGAATCCCCCTATCTAATATTCATATTACCAAGGAGTCTCTAAGATGGATGGCTTAGAACAATTCCTACTCTGATGTGTATTCATCATCATATTCATTGGTAGATTCATCATCATCTTCATTAGTAGATTCATCATCATCTTCATTAGTAGATTCATCATCTCTCTGAGCTCTGACTTCTTTATTTATGTCTGTGGATTCATCTTTCACTACAATTACTGAAAGTACAATATCATGAATCTGTTCCTTATCTACCTCTCCTTTTTTTCTTTCAATTATTTTCCAAAACTTTCTATATCTAACATCTTTCTTTTTCTCTATAGAATTTTTGTCATCTCATTTTATTTCCAATATTCTGATCTCTGGGACCTGGTCTTTGTTCACCTATTATTCATTTTTTCTTATCCATACTTTCTTATATCTGATATCATTGTTCTCTTTCATGGAAGTATCGATCATGCTTCTACAATCACTAGCCATGTGTCCATAGTTATGATCCAACTCCCCAATTCTCTGTATAAAACCAGAAGGATGCTACAACCCCCTATGTTCTCTGGCTACAACCAGAAGGTGGATAAAACCACCTTTCCTTGCCCTGTCCAACCACCCTGACGTAGAATTAGAATGATGGAACCACTATCACACTATCACTATGAGATATACTAATGTAAACTTGTACCAATAACACGAACCATGCATCAACCTGTACCTTAACCTGTAATCAACCAATACCATAAAAAAGTGCATCAACCATGCAACAACCTATACCAAACAACCTGTAGTCAACCTGTACCATAAACAAGTGCATTAACCATGCACCAACCTATACCGCAACCTATACCATGAACAAGTGCGTCAAACATGTACCTCAACCCGTACCATGAACAAGTGCATCAAACATGCACAAAACCTATACAAATAGCATGTCACAATAACGTATCCAAATAACCTATCACAACAACCTGTCTCATCAATATTATCAACCAAATTAGATCTACTCACCAAGATCAATCACCAAGAAAAATCTCAAATATGTGCATCAACCAAGGATAGAAAAACAACTCATAATCATCACCAAGATCAATATGTGGTTCTAATAATATACCAATAAAAGTATGCTACATCATCAATAAACCATGTGTCAATAATAATACTAACAAGTGTCTCTAACCATGTACCAATTATGTACAAATCATGTATCAACTACTCATCAACTATGACTCATCAAGATGTACCAACATCATCAACTATACACCTCATGTATGTGCCAACTCCTCAACTACTTGTCTCAACCATGTACCCAGCATGTACCTCAACCAAAATCCCTCATCAATTTCATCATCCAAATCTGATTTGTAACTCTGTAATAGACCTGTTGTATATGATCACATACCTTCAAACCTTCCTTAACTTTCAAAACAAGAGACTAGCATTTTCATCAACCTTTTCTTTAGTCTCACATGACTAGTTTGGGATTAGTCAACAACCCTAACTTGAAATAATCATAACTATGTACCTGTAATGAATAAAGATCTAAAAATAGTACAAAATGTCCTTCAGTTTGTTTTATGCAATTCCTCCAGGTGTCACTACTTGGAACCTCTCAGAAAAGTTGTTATAGAAAAAATGGCATAGCTTGTTGAATTCTGGACTATTCTAGAGAGTAACCTTGTATAGCATGCACTGCACGGAATATTTGTTGAATGGATTGGAAAATGTTACAAAGAATACTAAAGAATGTACTCTAAACAACACATTTTGTCTCACTAAATTTTGATATGTTATGAAGCAGTTATGAGGTTTTTACTCGAAACACTTGTTTTAGACTAGTTTTAGGACTAGCCACAAACCCTATTTTCCATGGAGGGTAACTCCAAACACACAAAGAACCACAAGTTAAATTTTTTACCACAAATACTTGGATATGTTTCCTCAATGTCATATCAATTTCACGGTCTAAATCAATCTAGAAAAAAAATTATTTATAAAATTGTGAGATGACCTGTAAATAACATACCTTAGAAAGCATCATCAAAAGAATTTACCCTCCCTTGAATTCTTACCTTATTTTCTTCACCTTCCCTCTAAAATTTGACTCAGATATCATTTGGTTACCTCATTCACATATATATATTCAATATTCTCAAGTTTGATATAAAATGAGACAGCCTTTCCTCTTATTTATACTCTCCAAGTGGCTTCCTTAAAAGCATCTTCTAGGTCACTTTGCCCACTTTCTTTATTTTACGGTTAACCCACTTCTAATTTCTCCATTAAATTTATTATTTAAATAATTTATTTTGTATTCCCTTTGAGTTATAGTACACTCATCACTTCACTTTATTATTTATCTTCTAAAATCTCTTAAACCACTTTGACTACTTTGACCTTTTGGGGCTTCTAGATTACATATGAGGGTCCTCCAACTTCGTAAGGCCATAACTCTCAAATCGTGAGGAGTTATGTGACGTTACACACACCACCAGAAATTGAATGACATGTGATATCCATATAGAATATTATTACCTTAAAATATATCAAAACTCATACCATTATCCATCAAACAAACTTGGGTCCATTACCCAAACCTGGGTTCTTCAACTTGTCATGGCCATAACTCTCTAACTGTGAGGGGTTATGTGATGTTCCACATACCAAAGGAAATGGAATGACATGTAATATCCATATAGAATAGTATTACCTTCAAATATATTAAAACTCATACCATTATACATGAAACAACCTTGGGTCCATTACCTAAACCTTTGTGCTACCAGAATTCACTACCAGACTTTCTTCAAGGGTTGACATCAATTACAACCAGCCTTAATAAACATATCAGACACATAAATAATATCATATGGATTTTATTGATGCCCCTAAATTAATCTCCTCGTCAATACCTTTCTAACAAGCTATCATGTTCCCTAAATGGAGATTGTATGCAAAAGTTACGACCCCAAGAAGTTGATGTACTAGCTTAGCCCAATGAGGTCCACATGACTTTTGGAGATTCATATCCTAGGATTAGGTTTTTGGATGTCTAGGGTTTTTTCATTCATGTTTATTGTAAAAATTCCTTCAAAGCCTCATTTTACTCATATTATTTCAAATGAGTGTAGCCATCACATCTCTTCTCAGAGATAAGTTGCCACCATTCTAGCAAGCTTGTTTTCAGTTTGCATTTTATAGTTTTCAACATATTTCTTATTTAATGGAAGTCAAGTTTATTTATATCTTTGTTATTTTTCACTATGTCTCTTTGTTAATATTAAAAATCTGTGGTTTCATTTCGTTCCAATCATAAATCCGAATATGATACGAGGAAGTTTGTATTCTTCATGATTGCAACATATTTAACATGTTCTGCAGACCCTGCAACAACACAAGCTATATGCCAGCTTGGAAAAATTCTCCTTTGGCATGGAAAAGGTCCAGTACCTAGGCTAAAATTTTTATGTGCATGATTTTCATGTTTATCTAGCCAATATCCAAGTCATCTGTGAATAGATAACCCCAACCAAGCTCACTGAGTTTCATATCTTCTTAGGCGTTTCCAATTTCTATCGCAGGTTCGTGTTAGGATTCTCCCATATTGCATGAACCCTTAGCCAAATAAATAGTAGTCATGGTAAGGAAAAGTTCATGTGGTGCATCTTTCAACAAAAAGGTTTCAATGATCTAATGTAGCACACATGTTCATCCCCAATTCTTTAATTACCTTACCTACAAAATCCCTTTGAGATTGAGATAGATGCTTCAGACTATACTGTGGGAGTAGTCATCACTTAGCATGACCAACCCATGGCCTTTCGTAGTGAGACACTATCAAATTTCATCTGTAAGTACCCTAATTCAAGTAAAGAAACACACTCCATATTCCAAGCCTTCCTACAGTGGAGGCATTACATTCTATAGAATGAGACATTCATCCACACTGATCATAAGTCATTGCAGTTCATGAAGACGCAAGCTCATCAACTAGATGATCATTCACATCCTTCGCATGTACAATTCCAATTACCCCCACACCTCAGATCAGAGTCTTCTGTATGTTCAACACAACTACAATAGAGCCATACATAGCTCAATCAACCACAACCTCTATTAGGTGGGTTTGGGATTTCAACCATTAGGTCCCATGTATGTTGCACTACCCCTTGGTGCCACTGAGAAAGACTTGTCACATCCTCCAACTGTAGCTGACAAATCCACTTGGTTAATTGAGAATATCAAGTACATATTCCAACAGGTTCAGGATATTTTACAAAAGCCCAATGCCAAGTACAAGTAGTTCAATGATCAACACTAGGTGACACACCAGTTTCAGGTGGGAGACAACGTTTGGTTGCACTTGCAGAAATAATGCCTTACATGGCCTCATAGGAATCTTTGTCCACTCAGTTATGGACCTTGCACTATCACCAAGGTTGTGGGTGACAATGATTTTTAGCTCAACCTTTCCCCCTTCCTTGTCTTGCACCCAGTGTTTAATGTGGACCTCCTTCAACCTCATTTTCCACCATTATTGGACACCTCAAAGATAGAAGAACAATTGAAACTAACAAATCTCAACCATGAATGCATGGAACTGAAATCCACTAATCATATAATGGAAACGCATGTCAAGGGAACTCACCAATAGAGGATCCAACTTTATCGGGTTGTCAAGGCAAGGAAACTCCTGCACCAAGGCAAGTGGCTCACCCGGGGCCAAATTCAACTAAAATTTCATCATTTTATGGGTGAAATTAATGCAATGGAGACCATTTCTTCCTAAGGGGGAATCATTTATCTATGAGGACATTGGTGGCCACCCACCTTTTCCAACTAGCTCAAAACTATGTTTTTGGCAACTTACTATTTTTAGCAATTGTTTTGGGTCCCAAACTTTCAAAGTCATTTTGAAGCCCTAAACGACATATTTTCATGATCAGGCACTTCAATGATATCCAAAGGCTCTTATTGACCCCCATAAATGAATATCCTCATCAATACTTTTCCAATGATCTATATTTCACCCTAAACAAAGATCGTATGAAAACGTTACAACTTTGGGAAGTTGATGTACTAACTTACCCCAACGGGGCCCACATGACTTTTGGCACTTCATCTCCTAGGGTTAGGTTTTTGGATGTATGAGGTTTTGGTATTCATTTTTATTGTAAAAAGGCCTTCAAATCCTCATTATACTCATATTCTTGTGAATAAGCATAGCTGTCACATCTCTTCTCGGAGATAGGCTACCACCATTGTAGCAAGCTTGTTTTTAGTTTGCATTTTTATTGTATCTCTATTATTGTTCACTGTCTGTCTATGTTAATATTATAATTATGTGGTTTCATTTTTTTCATCTCATAAATCTAGATCACATACACTGGTACTTCATCTAATAGTTTTGTTCCTGAGGCAGACTCAATATTTTCCTTCAAAATCTCATTTCTAGCTTCTTTGAATATCGCCTTCTCTTTGCACGCATCAAACTTTTGTTCAGGTGTTGTATTTTTCCTTACCCACTGGTAGTGATCTTGATCCTTGTTTTTTGCCTCTTCTCCTATGTTTGATCCACCTCTAGTAACTATGTTGATATTTTTGCCATCCTCTTCTCTATTTTCAACAACAATACATTAGACGTTCTCATTATTCTAGTTCCCCTTGTCTTATATATTTACCAGGAGCATTGTATATTCTTATGTCTCATGGTTTGCTGCGTGAAAATACATACATGTCATAGGTGGCTATGGAAAATACCTTGCATAGTGTCTAGATTTATGTCAGTTGTGACAAACTACAGGCCCTCGACCTCCTCCAAATCCTCTTCCTCCGCGACCACCTCCTCTATAGCCTCCTCTGTTACCTTGATTATCTCTGCATAGTGTATTATAATAGGGCCCATGATTGTTCTACAGTTTCACATTATTGTATTATGGTGGTGTTTCACACTGTTGCACGTTTTTATACTATGGTGGTGCTCCAAATTATTGCACGTTATTATACTACAGTTGTTCTTGAAACTACTGGATGACATTATACTGTGGTTGTTGTGCATTATTATATTAATTCATACTACACCCTATATGCATATGATTTCCTCTCCTTCATTATCTCCAAGTGATGCAGTCCTTGTATTCATGTCCAACTAACTTGCAAAAATTTCAAAATGTACTCTTTGGTACTGTCTAATACTTATGCATCATGGCACAATGATAGGGATCATGCCCATGTGTTTTTCATTTCTCACACCATGGTCCTCCTAACGATAACGGATTTTTCATCCCTATTCCTATATAATGTGCAAAGGTTGGACTTTCGTTCTTATGATGACCTTCTATTCTACAAAATGTGCACCGTGCATCTTCCCTCTTTTCCTTACCTTTATTCAGATTCAACTGAAATATTAAGTTTTCCACGTCTTCTCTCAACTCTTCTGCAACTAGATTTGTATGCTTATATTGATTTTACTCTAACTATAATGTTGCTTGCAAGGCCTCAACCTGAATCTGGAATTTTTGTTTCCTCAAAGGATACTTCAACTTACCTTTTAATATTTTGAACTTGTGTTCCACCTCCCAGACTGATTCTCCTAGTTTTTTCTTAATCTTTATCATTTCATTCATGAACTAGTCCTCTGAACTTGGTTTTCAAAATTCATTTATTAATTTTCTCTTCACTTATGTGACAGTTGTACGTTATCTTGTTGGGTTATTTACTGTGAGACCCATGTACCAATATAATGTGTGGTCTCCGAATGTGATTTCCAACTATGTATCCTTTGTATGTTCATCTATAATATACTTATCTACCTAAATCTTCTCGCAAATAAACAAATTATTTTCTGGGTCCTCCGACCCTTCTCCTCGAAACTCTGGTACCCTAATAGTTGGGTATTTCCCTTTCATTATGAAATTTATTGTACTACCACCTCCATGCGATGTAGATACTTGAATGTTACTTTCTAAACTTACACTTCAACTTGAACTTCGACTAGACCCATGTTCTACAAAAATCCTTCTACTACTAATCACTTGTTGGTTAGCCCATTTTTCTTTTTTAGATGTCTTAGTCGCACATGGGGTTGTGGGTTCCACACTAATTCAGATCTATAATGGAGATCCTTATTCTGCATCAGACTCCTAACCTTTGTTTTTCCTCTCATATATGGCACATAATATTTCCTCAATCTTCACTATCACACGAATATCCTCTACCTCTTCCTCATCATTGTCCAATCCCTCTCGCTCGACTACTTCCCTCTTTTTATTATTGATATTATATTGGTAGGGTCATTATTTGCGCATCGCTCCTTCTTTTCTTACTATTTCCATGTTCTATTCCTTATCCATCATTATGGGGTCCATTTCTTCATTCTTCTAGCCTCCGTCAAGAGCCCTTTCCATATATAAGATATTCCTTCATGCTTCCCCCAGATTCCCCATGCATATAGAGTGATTTAGTTGTCTAATTCCATGGTCACCATTCCTTTATCATGCAATAATATCTTAATTGATGTGTAAATATACCTAATGTACCTCCCTCTTGATCATTTCAAGAAATCCTGCTCTACAACAGTATATGACTTTGTTGTATCGACTACAACTTGAGTAATAAACCCTGAATTAATATTGTCTAACCATAAATCTATTGTGGGTGTGAATTTGTTATTAATCCTTTGAACTGTTGATTCAGATGAATTTCGGTGGCTTCCTACCTATTCCAGCTGGCTCATTTTGGTAGTTTTCTACTTTAGCAATTTTTTCCCTAGTTTTTAGGTTCCTGACTAGCAAGGCCGTTTTGAGGCCCTAAACAATGTTTTTTAGGGCTCACCTCAATCATAATGACCTTTGATATATAGAAACAAAATGTGGAGTTCTCGGATAGACCTTTGCAATGGGCTATCCTGTGCCTAAAACAAATATCATATGCAAAAGTTACAACCTTGGGAAGTTGATGTACTAACTTACCCAAACGAAGCCCACATGACTTTTTGTGCTTCATCTCCTAGGGTTAGGTTTTTTGGATGTATAGGGTTTTTGAGATTCATTTTTATTGTAAAAAGGCCTTCAGAGCCTAATTTTAATCATATTCTTGTGAATGAGTGCAACCGTCACATCTCTTATCAGAGATAAGCCACCACCATTCTAACAATATAGTTTCTGTTGCATTTTATAGTTTCATCTTATTTCCTTATTGAATAGAAACCAATTTTACTGTATATTTGTTATTTTGTGTTAATGATATTTTGATAATAATCTATATTCATTTCATTCTGCAAATATATTATGGATCAACTGTGCAATTTTCTCAGTAGTCCACTCTACTGGACTTATTCTATTAGTCGAATGAGTATCCTTCAACCTCAATATCCACTCTTGTAATAAATCTAGGAAATAACATAAGTATGCCTCATGCAAATCAGTAAATACATACCTTTGCAGATATGGGTGCGGTGTATACCTGGATCTTCTATTATATTTGTATGTAAACTCGAGTTGCTTTGTCTCCAACCATATTTCAATCTATTTCTTTGTAGGGTTCCATGGCCAAAACATTCCTTTATACTAATGCATCTTATTAATTGTTATTCACCTGATCCATTCGAAGTTGTTCTTCTGAGTTCTAGCTGGAGATGAAACCATTTGTTGGATGTATGGGCGGACTCGAGTTCTACCTTAATTCTCCAACAAAACCCTAGAAACCATTGTCCCTTCTAGTAAACCAGAAGGATTCACCGCACATAGAGTGCACAATGTAGTTTCACCCGAGATGGATTATGGGTGACTACGAGACGCAATTGTTTGCAGTCATGGAAGCGATGGGGGATGTTCTACTTCTTTCTACTTTAGCATGCATCATACCATATACTTCATTATACCATTCATCTAAGTCTAAATGTTATTTTATTCTACATTCTACAAGAGACTATTCGATCCATTCATCATTCATTCATAATTGCATAAAAAAAAAACATCATTCAAACACGTCACAACATGATTTTACTGTGGTTCACCCCCCCAGGATACGCCCACCAAGATATTATGTTTATTTATTATTCATTTAAATTTGGTGCTTTGTGCACTACATCAAAAGTTCATGATATTTCGTGAGGTTGACTAGTGTGGCACCAAGCTCCACAACTTGCGACCTGACCCTCAATTATACTTCATGATTCTCCAAAAATGATACAAATCAAGCTCCATAGCTCATAGAAAAAAACTAGTATTGTGAATCAAGACTCAAAATTTCTCCAAGAAGATATTGGTGACCATAGACAAGTTCTGAGATACCACAATCACACCTATGATGCCTCATAGATCCTCTATTTATATTACAAAAATGGGTAAAAACCCTTACATCTTGATTGAAAACCCTATTGTAAGTAGACTCAACTTGTCCACTTTCTTACTACTTTTGCATGTCAATACATTATTCTATCACACTGATTTTCATTTCTACCTAGTGTGTTGCTTCATTTTCATTCTTGCACACTACTTTCTCCTCATTTCCTAGAGCTTGTTTCTTCCTTGGTCCATTCTACCTCATTTTTTCCATTGTATCTCTATCCTTTAACCAAAAGTTCCTTCTTAAATAGTGATATTAAGCATCAATATGCTTTGTCTATGAGTGATAAGTTGGTTTGTTTGACGGGAATATTGCACTCTCGCTATCAAAATTTTTCCTTACATCTTTTTGTACTAACGCAATGGCTGAACAAAATCTTTGTAACCATACTACTTCATTGCTTGCGTGAGTGGTTTCCATGTATTCAAATTCTTTAGTTGACAGTGTGACTACAAACTATATTTTTCTCATCCACCTAATTTCCCCTCTAAATAGATTACACACATACCCACTTGTAGAAATTTTGTGATCCATATCTCTAGCCTAGTGTGGATCAAAAACCCATGAATGTCCAACACTCTATGAAATATGGTTCTTCCTTTGTAGCACAATCCATAACTATTGGTTCCACTCAAATAACTGAAAAGCCTCTTTATTATTTTCCAATTCTCCTTCCCTAGTTTTCACATATACTTGCTCAAAAATCTAACTACATGTGCAATGTTTGTTCTAGTATAGGCCATTGAAATCATCAAAATGCCAACTGCACTCTCATACAAAACACGATACATGCCCTCTTTCACTTCATGTTTCTTAGGACACTAATATGTAGATAAATTTACACCTACATGAATAGGAACCTTGACCAGTTTACATTCCTTCATATTGAACCTCTACACTATTGTCTTGACATATTTCCTCTGATTTAACTAGAGTGTCATGTTTTCATAATATCTTTAAATTTCCATAACCAAAATGAAAATTGTAGCACCAATATCCTTCATGTCAAATTTAGAGAACAACTGAGTTTTCACATCCATGATAATATCCTTGTTGTTTCCTATCAGTAACATATGATCCACATACAAGACCAAATAAATAAGACAATCACTGACTAATTTGGAATACAAACAATGATTGTATTTTCTCTTTGTGAAGCCAAGTCCCAACATATAAGCATCCAATTTTTTGTACTACATACTTAGTGATTTATTTAACCCATATAGGTACGTTTTTAGCCTGCATATCATCTCTTTCTTTCCCTTCATTGCAAATCCTTATGGATTCTTCATGTAGATTTCTTATTCCATATCCCCATGTAGGAATGTTATCTTCACATCCATCTATTCTACTTCAAAATTAATATAAGAAACAATACATAAATAAATCTACATGGGAATAACGCTTTGCTACTAACCGAGCTTTATATTTCTCCACTTTGCCTTATGCATTCAAATTCTTCTTAAATACCCATTTTCTTCCAATGGGATTTCTTCCAACCATAAACTTCACTAGATCCCAAGCCTCATTCTTGTCCAAGTTGTCATTTCTTCAACCATGGAATTTTTTTAATTGCCTTCTTTCCTGAACTGGTCTCTTCAATACTAGAGTATGGACATCTTCTTCTTCTTATTCTTGATCTTATATAGAGTATTATTCATTGTACTTTAATGTAAAATCTATTTTCTCTAGACATTTCTCCCTTGGTAGGAATTCCTATTTTACTGCATCTTTGATTTCTCTAAATACTACATCTAAACTGTACACTACCTTCTTAGTTTTTTGGGTTCCAAATATTATAACCTTTCAAACCATCTTTATAGCTAATAAAGATACATTTTTTTATCCTTTTTATCTATCTTACACATGTTTTCCTTTGAAATGTATACATAAGAATAACATCGAAATACCCTTAATTCATGTCAATTATTGTCATCCAACACTAATGAGGGTGATTGATTAACAAGGTAACATGTTGTACCCACTGCCTCTTCCCATAATTCTTGTCCTAACCCGACACCACTGAGTTTTATAGATCAAAATTCCTTGATGTTGGCCCACGCATTCATACATCTGGAAACCCTTTTTGATGGAGTTCTTCTTCAAAAAAAATATATTTCTTGGCATATGCTCTATGTTATATATGCAGAGCATGTACATATGCTAGATTCATACCTGAAATCATGTGTGCGTACGCTTGTTGCACTTTTGAAAGAACATGTGTACTCTAAAAAGTGACAAAAAATATAAAATATGTGCTTTCCAGTAGAGTTTATGGGCTATCTTAGGTTTTTTAACCATCTTACCTCTTGTATCCCTTTTGGAAACAAATTAACCATCATTTCCTGATATAAATAGGGCCCTAGGGGGGTCATTTGGATATATCAAACTAGAGGCAATATAACTCTACCAAACTTTCTCTCTTGTTCCCCAAACCTTATGCATTTTTCTCTGAGTTTTATCCTCAACATTCCCTTCCATCCATCTTCTTTATACTATCCATCCCTTCCCCTTGAATTGGAATGTTGGTGGTGAAGATAATATTGGGAATGTTGGTGGTGAAGACAAGCGAGGTTTGTGAAGCAGCACCAACAATGTTCAGGTTGTAACCCTCAATTTTGTTATTAATAAAAGAGAAAATTTCTTGTCCTAGATATTATGTTTATGTGTTTATGTTTATGAATATTTTCATGAATAACTAACTCTTTAGAAAATCTTGATAATTATGAATATGTTTTCCTAGTTTGTTCTGTAGCATTATTTCAGGCCATCTTTAGGAGGAGGCATGCAGTCTTGGAACGAACATCAATCAGAAGGGATTGAGATAAACATTAAGGGATTAAGGTAAATGTTTATATATTCCTCATATTCTCTTAACTATCATAAGGTTATGTTTGGTTTGGGGTATAATAGAATATTTTCAATCTTTTAGGGTGGTAAGGATCTGCCTAGTCGCTAGACCCAGATTAGGGGCATTTTCCCCATAGCACTATGCATGCTCCTTGGTTTTTCCATCAGCATCATGCTCATCCTTTCTACAACTCCATTATGATAAGGTGTGTATGGAGTAGTCATATGCATTGATATACCACACTTCTTACAAAATTATTCAAATATGTTCATGTATATGTCTCTTCCATTATCTATCCCCAACACCTTAATTCTCTTCTCTGCCTGATTCTCTAAAAGAGACTTAAACTATTTAAATTTTTCAAATACTTTATATTTCTTCTCAAGGAAATAAATTTATCTATTCTATAAGAAGTCATCTATAAATGAGACAATGTATATAGATTTATCTAGTGATGGAACCAACATATATCCAAACACATCATTGTGCACCAACTGTTATATTCCATCTACCCTCGTAGCACCAAAGAAGAATCTTAGATGATTCTTATTCACACATATAAAATGTTCACAAAAATAAAATTTTAGAGAGAAATTGGATATATGTTCAACCATTCCTTCACCATATAGTACTCAAAGGCCTACCTCTCTAATATGTCCCAGTGTTTGTTGCCACAACATAGTATTTTGTTTAGATACTATGGCATTTTTTCCTTCTTCATATCCAATCTCGAGAAAAATGGAACGATTGTACCAATAACCAATATAGTTCTTCCCAAAAACTTATATATAGTTCCAATATGAAATCCCTTTGGCAACACCATTTCCCCTCAAACCATTATGTAGGTTTCCTTTTCCAACACTATTTTTACACCTTCCTCATCCATATTTCTTGCATAAATCAAATTCTTTGTCAATATTAGGATATGTAGAAAACCAGAGAGTGTTCTAATCCTACCATACATGAGGTTCATCTTGTCTATTCCTCATGCTATCATTTTTCTATAGATTCATATCCTAGATAAACATCACCTCCATAATACCTTTCATATTCATAAAACCACTCCGCTTAACAAGTCATATGAAATGGTGCTCATGATTTGACCAATCATGCCTCATGATCTACATGTGTTCTTGAAAAATCCAAGTACACATCCTCTCCTTCATATGCATAGGTTTTTTATTCTATACAAGAGGCATCATCATATCCCCTCCCTCTCTTAACACTTTTGGATCAACATTTTTTCTTGTAATTTCCTTCTTTTCCACATCTCCATCATACCTTTATATATTTTCCAGGAGTTTTATATCTTCCTGCATATTTTGATCTCCCACATCAGGACTTATTTCTATATCTTTCCTGGTAGGATCCTCTTGAAAATAAGACATTTGTGCTCTGTCCTTCCATGTTTTTATGCTCTGTCCTTTTTATGTTTTTATGAGACCACATCATCAAAGATTAAAGTAGTTGCAATACTGCCTATGGATACACTAGAATGTCCCATGAGTCCGGTAAAGGGCATAATAAACCCATAAACTTATCTTCATCATAAATCTTAATATCAACAGACAATATCTGACTTACCATAGTATTGAAGGAATTTAGATGATTTGTCACCGAGTCTCCATATTTAATACTATGGTTGTACAAATTATTCCATCATAACTGTTTGTTTATGAGGGACTTAGATTGATACAAATCCCCTAACGTATCCCATAATTTTTTTGCTTTCAGTTCCCTCGACACAATCAATGATACTGAATTTGAGAGACAAAACAGGATTGTGCTCTTATCCTTCTGATCCAACCTTTTATAGTCCTTTGTTGGCATTCCCATAGATGTAGTTCTTAGATCAACAATGAATCATTGATATTTATCTACCTAAACATCTTCCATCTTGAGCTTCAATGACTCTAAACGTTTCCCATTAAATTTTTCAATCTTTATTTCTGAATTTCTCACCATTTATTTTCACCATAGGAATTAATACTGCAGATCTCCCACTGTAACAAGTTTTATCCAAGACCTAAGATAAAACCTTATCCATAAAGGAGTCCATGTAAATCAAATAACTACTTTGATACCAAATGTATGTTTTAAATGTTTTACAGTAATGAAATGCACACACAAATTCTTAAAAACAGAAAATAACA
>JASDQU010011220.1:189713-211935 GCA_032191745.1 Picea mariana
GGCTCTTAATGGCTCATCTACTCCCCTTACAGGAGCCATGCGCAGTTAAGATGGCGTCTGACGAAGGATATCTGTCCGAATTCGGCTGAAAGGACACCAAGCCTTGGGTGGCTAAGCACGTTGTTGTTAGGAAAATTCTTTGAGTATATAGACTCAGTCTTTGTATTTTATGAAGGATCGATGGTTGAGCAAGGCTCCTGGTTGCAAAGCTTTAACGAAACACTGTTTTCCTGGTTATGTGTGGAATCTTGAGACTTTTTGTCTTATGAATGTCAGTTTCTTTCACGTCTTTGTTTACGCTGTATTAGAACGGCTCGGAATTGGAGAATCCATTCGAGTTGTAACTGTTATAGGATGATGTAGATTTGATCACTGTAACAATTATATTGTTTCTAATCGGTCCCTGTGATTTTCTTAGCACTGAACGACTTGGAATTGGAGAATCCAGTCAAGTCCCCCCTTTCAGTTTCTTGAAGCTTTGAACCAGAGGATCTCGCATTCAGAGTTTTTCTTCTACAAATTACTGAAAGGCTTGTTGCCTGAGGTAGTTTGTCCACTCCTCCATCATGGCATCTCTCCATATTGGATGACTAGTTGCCTCCTCATAACATGAAGGCTTAGAATAAATGATGTGGCTCATAGCTGTGACATATCGAAAATATCTCTGAGGTCTCTTTCTCTCTCAGAAGGTACCACAAGGAGTTTCATGTCCTTTTGCCTCCTGTAGCGTCTGACGATCCCATGTAGGTTTCTTATGAACACTGTAATATCTCTAGGAACATCAACTGGAGCTATATGATCGACAATATCAATTGGATTAATAGGCTCAATTGTTTCCCTCTGAATTGTTGGAGGGTGAAAGGGATAATGCCCCATCTCTTTCTGTGTCTCACTATTAATCTCCATGTGAGATCCTCTATATCTCTTGAAGGATACCTCCTCCTCAAAGGTAACATCTCTTCTCACATCAATTTGTCTCTGACCAAGGATGTAGATCCGATATGCCTTCAAAGACTCATTGTACCCCAAAAATGTACCCTTTCTTCCTGAAGGGTCTAGCTTGGTCCTCTTCTCCTTGGGTACATGAATGTATACTAGACACCCAAATATCATGAAGTGTCCAGCCTCGGGCTTCACTACGGTGAAGGCCTCCTCGGGAGTCATGTTCCTCAAAATCTTATGAGGACTTATGTTCTAAACATACACTCCAGTCATGGATGTAGTTTATATGCACATGACTTGAACTAGTTTATCCTACAAGGGGTGGCTAGTCCCTTAGGGATGAACAAGATAAGTCATCTTGGACCATATTTGACATAGAGAGGTTTCCTCATGAAATCAATGTCTAATACATATCGAGGTTCCCTCATGAAACCAATGTCTCACAAGACATATCGAGGTTTCCTCATGAAATCAATGTCTTGGTTCTTTCATATGACCATCTGAGGCACGTCAGGATGAAGTCCACATTCCCATCAACTCTTCACTTCAATGCGTGTTTTATGGATTCCCTTCATTGCACTGCATTGATCCACTCTTCTTTTATATATATGTTGTTGCATCACATAAAATCTCACACACCATTCATCGTAGCTCAATATTATTCGACTAAAGCCCATCATTTTTAGCAATGGCCCCTTGCACCCTTGAAACCTCAACCTTTCACACTCTGATTATTTTGTACCCAACACAGGGTCATATAACTACCATGATGCAGTTTGCAAAGAAGCTTGCTTTCAAAGGTCTTACTATCACCTTTGTCACGACTCATCGCATCCACACCCAAATCACTAAATCTTATTCCAAAGACACTCAACTTCAGCTGGAAACCCTAGATCTGGTTCTTGATATTCGCTCTGCATAAATCTCCAATGAATTGCCTCTCATTTTCGATTGGTCTGCCAAATTTTTTGATTTCCTATTCTCTATGGATAACATGGGACAATAGTTGGAATAGATTATTTGCAATCTCAATAACATGGGGCCTCCGATATCATGCGTCGTAGTAGATACCACACTGTTCTGGTAACTTGATGTGACCAATAAATTTGAAATTCCCTGGATTTTGTTTTGGACAAATCCCACCACTATTTATTCAATATACTATAACACACATCTACTCCAGGCTCACCCTCACTCTCTTTATAATGGATCTACATGTGATGATGGAAATATTTTGATTGATTACATTCCCATCGTTCCACAGTGCATTCTTGATTTGTTGCTCATATCAATTCATTCATGCCACAGAGTAGATTTGGTTATAGGTAATTCTTTCGACGATATTAAAATCAAGACGACGAAAATGAATTTATACCCTCTAGTGTAAAATTCTTTGAAAGTTCATAAAGGAAACCTAGTGGGTTCACAGGCCTTGTATGCACCCAGTAACAAGATACTATGACTAGGCCAGTATGTCTGTTGGGTATGGGAGGGATATTGGGACCCCTACGAGGGTTGCTAGACCTGGAATGCTACTACCACCTCCAAGAAAATCAGATACTCCATGCTTACTTACAAGGGGAAAATCCAAGGGGAATTGCATCAATCAATCAATCAAAAGAAGAAGTAATCCATTCTTATCTTCTCGCTCTAATACCATGTTGTTTTTCTTCATATGAGATATGCTCGATATATTATTACAATGACAAGTGTTCCATATATAGGGAACATATGGTGACCATCCATGAAAGGATGTGTCCCTTGAATAATCAATAACTATTTATTATTAACATTTACTTATTATTTATGATATTTAATAATCAATAATTATATTAATAATTATTATACTAAGATAATGTCTTCCTGATGTTGTGCAAACATCAACACCTATTAGGTCAAAGAAGCCTGAGAAGAATTAGACTATCCAACCATCCAGCCCTGGACTTTTGAATTTTTGGACTCTATGAAGAACTTCTTTTACTTCATCCTCAATGACTTCCTCCATGAGTCTTCTATTGTCATCTTCGTTTAAAAAACCTGGGAAAAAACCAGCCAAACAAACAATTTATGCCATTGAAGAGTGATTGTCCTCTTTGAAAAGAAATGAGAAATGCATCTTACCCATCCTAGCCAAACCTTCAAAAGTGGAAACTTTGTTTCCCTAACTATTCTTCAGACTCCATATAGTATTGGAGAGTTTTCTTCCTTTTGCATAAGCTTGGGAAAAAATTGTGTTCTCATCTCCTTTCTCCATCTAAATAGCATGACTTTTCAATCTCCAAACAACCTCTTTGTTTTCTAAAAGTTTTTTTTTCTTTTTCTTTTCCAATTGACGAAGACGATCTTTTGAATCAAGAGAAGAGTGACCTCACCAGTCAGATTCATAAATGGCATTTAAAGCCTCTTCGAATTCCTTTAGATCCTACTCCTCTCTAACACTTTTGAGGTGAGCCCAAGTGATAGTAGCTTGTTTTTATTTCCTAAAATTGGAGACAAAGTGCACAGCTGTTGGGGTGCCTGAGTTTGGATCAAAAGGAATCCAATGCTCTGTTATCACTCTGTAATTTTCCCAAGGTTGTGGAGTCAGTCATAGAGGCAACATCAAAACCACTTTGAGTCAGGGATCTAGCCTTCCAAGACTCAGAGAGGGATCTCTCTGTTTGATATAGATTTATTGGAAATAAGGTATTAGGTTAGTTATGTAGAACATGGGTTTGTTTATGGATTTTGAATTTGTTTGGTTGAGACATGGAAAAGGACCATTGGGCAAAATGGAGTCAAAGGTAAAGATGATGATGAATGAATAGCTAAGACAAAATATGACCAGGCAGGATAATCATGCTAGTGGATCCTTTGAGCTTATAAAATGGAAAAGAAGAATAAACTGAAAATTATTTCAAATGTAGAGCAGAGTATATCTGAATTCTGCATTTCAAACTTGGAAGAAAACATAGATATTATTTCGAGCCAGCACAGGGTGTCAATAAAAAATCCTGCACATTATCTTCTCGTAGACAATACATAAAGAAAAGCATGTAAAATAGAAAATAATGAGTTACATCAGAGAAAACTTCACCACTAAAACACAACACATGAATCTGGAAATATAGTGCCTTTGTATTTCTTCATAAAGTCATTTATAGCCTATGAGAATTTTTACATTTTAATCATCACAAGTCCAACCCTTGGTTCCACAAAAGTTTGTGGATTTATAACCCTTACATCAGATATCCAGCTCCTACAATACGGGATCAAATTTACTTAAAATAGAAAACCAACAACTAACATAAGAAAATAGGAAAGGATCATGTAAAATAGGTCCACTCCTTATCTTTGATGGTCTTCATATCCTTCTAAGTATTCGACAGGTGTAGTAAGCCTTCGAAGGCCGATGGATCTTCATGAGATGTGGGATAAGTCAAAATTGCCACTTTTGGCACAAAAACAATTTTTTGCCCAAAAATAGGTAACCAATTTTAACCTTTCCACCTTGCTAGGTGCCTTGAAAACTAGAATAGAAACCCAAAACTGATGCCCTTATTTATTATCCATCATTACAAACCATTATCGAGGTGTATGGGTGAGAAAAAATTGGATCTGTGCAAAAATAATGCCTCTCTTCCCTGTCTGTGCTTTCGGTGGCTAAGAGAGGCAAAATCCGAGCTTGCTAGCCACCGAAAGCTCTACTTTTGGTGGCTAACGAATAGTTGAAATGTTTTCCTAAGCCACCGAAAGTTTTGTCTTAGTGAAAATTAACAAAATTGCGAAATACCTTTTGTCTTAGCTTTTAAACACCTTAGGGCCGATCTTCTGAAGCCTCTGCATCTTGAGCAGGTTCTGGAATGGCTGTAGGATTGTTAACTATCTCTAGATCATTCAAATGGATGTCTTCATTTGCTAGGGTTTCAAGATCAATAGGTGCTTGAGGCTGAGGTATTGAAGGCATGGCTTGCAACCTCAATGACCTGACCTTTTTCTTCAAATGAATAGCTACTCTCCATAGACTGTTATAGTCCCTTACGATTTTCTTCTTCTTTTTCTTTTCTTTAACATTTTCAAGTGCCAATATTTCCAAGGCTACACTGGTTTCTATGAAATTCTTTGATAAAGTCTCATATTGAGTCTTTATCACCTTCTCTAATACCTCCTTTTGTGCTATTTTCTCTTTAATCTTCTTAATCTTCTGAGATCTGGACTACTTTGACTTGCTAAATGAGGCCTCTGCAATTTGTTGGACTTGATCCTCCTTTGGTGTTGGTGAGGGAAAATCTTCATACCCTGTTGTAACTAGATCTTCTGTTAGGGATACATCTTGCTATACTGCAACCTGGTCTTCTTCATCCTTAGAGTATGTATAGGGGAGATTGAGGATATTCTTGTCCACTGGAGGTTCTTTTGTCTCCTCTGCATCCTTGCTAAAATCCAGTTTCTTCTTAGCTTTTTTAGGTTTAGAAGATGGAGGGGACTGATCAATTGCGACTGGAGAGATCAACCTCCTCTTTCTCTTTCCACTTCTAGGAGTGGCAGACTTCCTTGAAGAAGACCCCATTTTATCCTTTGGTTGTAAATCAATCTGAAACTCATTCCAAAATAAGAAATGGCCCCAATCCTTGTTCCTTCTATGCAATAGCTCACAAATAGAGATCTTAATCAAACCATGATGGGATAATCTACCTGCAACCTTGCTTGGTTTAGCCTTGACTTGATGAGCCATCTTAGTTAAAATTATGTGGAGGTAATAAGGTAGGTTCAAGGGGCTCTTGCCAGTAAAGTGATTCATCAATTTGAAATGATAAATCATTACCTTGTTATATCTACCCTCACAGGTTATGTAAACAGGAATTGACTTCAGTAGGTGTTGCCATTTCTCCTCCAGAAAAGATATAGGAATGTCTTTCTTCCATATCAAACACTTATGATTTGGTTTCAAATAAGGCCTAAATTCGACCTCCTTTGTAACAGTGGTCTTGAACCAGTTTTCTCCAGTCCTTGGCAGCTCTGTCACCTCTGCTATGAGAGTTTCATCCACCAGGAACTCATCTTTTCCAATGACTACCTTTCTTCCATCAAATGAGAGAGCAAAATATTCTGCCACCTGCTGATGAGAGCTCTGCACTTTTTAACAAAATTCATAACAACCTGCGTCCTTGAAGAGATGACATACCTTTGGGTGTGATTCAAGGTAACCAATATCATCAAGCTCCTTTCTCAGAGCTGGTGCTCCTCTCTTCATTTGTTGGAATGCTCATGTACCTGCAATTGGGAATTCAGGCTTGGAGGGAGACCACTCAACATAAAATTAGGGAGGTTTGTGCTCAGTTATGACAGAGGCAAGAAATGGGGAAATGAGATTAAGGTGAGCCCTGATTTTGAGGGATGTGAGAGGGTAGTTAGGATTTGAAATGGGAATGATCATTCAAAAAACCTTGAATGATAGGAAGTACAAAGACCACATGATTTTATGAAACATAAGTTGAAATGATCAAGTCAGGATACGTCAGGATCAGATCCTAATTCCCAGGATAGGTGTAGGATCCAGAGGGTTTAGGGTTAGTTAGATCAAATCATAATATACTAACTCTTAAAACAACTCTTACTAAATCATACTCGACAGCTCCCCTGTCCTTTCGACGGCTAAATAAAATCATAACATTTCACTAAGATGAGCTGACCGTTTCAGATATCCCTACGATTTCAGTGGCTAGGAGAGCCCCGAGTTTCACGTTTAAGCAGCCAAAATCTAGGGATTTCGGTGGCTTAGAAACCCTTTTGAAAAGACACTTAGCCACTAAAACCTGTATTTTGAGTTTTTTGAAATAAAAACTGAATCAAATGTTTTCCAAAGTTTATTACAAGCTTAAAAATCTTTAAAATGAGCCTAAAATTTTTAGAAATGTTCTTTCTAATAACAACCTAACACCTAATCAAATGAAATTGACTAATTTATTTGAGGAGATAATAGGCCAGCAAACCGGGAATTTCATTACGAAACCCACAAATAGATTCTGAATCATCAGATCCCCTATCGTTATAGATCACTAACATAGGCTCCAATTGGGGATGACAACTCCTGAGGAGGTGTCAAGAATCTCAAATATCCAGATTTTGTAAATCAATTCCTTATCCATGGGCTGATCCCAAAATCTTGTTCTGCAATTTGTACCACATCAAACTGAAGATTGAAAGTTGAAGCTGAAAAAATTGTTGAAAAGGGATGCTCAGGGAGCTGAGCTTATTCAAAACTGCTACCTACCCTACTACAATCACTACTCAGCCAGGTAATGGAAAAATGCCAATGCAACCAATCCAGCAGTTGATCTAATAACTCTGTTCTTCCACTGTCTTTGATAAAACTAAGAAATAAATCTGTTACTCATGCTTGAGAGTAATTTCCAGCCTGGTTTTCACTACAGAAAATTTGATAAACCTGAACAATAAGAAAAATATTGGAAATGGGAAAGGATCCTGTATTGAAGAATTTCTCCATATATGTATTTACAGGATCAATATAGGCTTGGCCCATCCTTTGATTTTCAACTTCAAACATTTCAATATCATGGCTCGATTTTCACCTATGCCTTCTGTTTCCTCCAACACTTCTTTACATGACTGCAAATGCTCTGATGGGTTCTGAAATGATGCTTCTGCTGAACCAGATAGTGGGGTAGACTGTCTGATCATATCCATATAATAACAATTTTTTAATTCAGTTGGAGTAAAAGAAACCAGACTTTGAAAACACACATCATCCAGAATATCAACAATAGGGTCATAAAATGTTTCAGATACTAGTGGCATTGGCCCTACTGGTACTTCATGGTTTACACTGTGACTTTCAACTAGAATCTAACCAAGATTCCCTCTCAAAATTTGAAATGAATTAAAGCACAGAGGCAGTGAATCAAAATGGATCAACTCATCACCTTTTTCAGGCTTCATGATTTTATCTAAGGTTTGACCTTCAAAAAGGCTCAAGGGTTGCACCTCTGGATCAACTTTTGTATCTCCCCTGCTTTCCCCATTCTTTCTATTCATGACTTGTTTGTAATCTTCCCTTAATAGTGAGGAAAAACACAGGGGAAAACATTCTTCATTTCTTGGGAAATTTTCTGCATCATCCTCCTTGCAATCTTGTTGGGTATGCAGAATTTGATTGTCATATGTGAATTGTGATAACTTGGATTCTTCTTCCCATGAAGATAATATTGGCTTCTTTGAACAATCATATTCAATATTAACAATATAGACACCATTCTGAAGATCATATCTGAGCATATTATCTATGTAGGGGAGGTCGTCAAACATGCACATCATCTCCGAAGATTTTTCCACTACCACTTGATTTTGAACTTCCTCTTTGACTGTATTGTGAATTGAGTACATAAAGAAATCCTTCGGTGGTTTAGGATACTGAGGCTGGGATGCTAAGTTCTTGGGGACATTTGTTCTCATTCTTTCCAGAGTCGATGGTACATGAGGCCCTTGAAAAAAAAATTCATCTTTCCTGCTAATCTTCTGCAACATTTTGTTGACTCTGTTGGTCAGAATATCTAATTTCACTCTGAAGATGTCATCCATTCATTTTATGTTCTATCTTTTTCTCCAGCCTCTAACTTTTCCCTTCTGTTCAACAAGTTAGCTTCCACCTCAACCACAATCTTTTGCATTTCTTCAAGGGTTGCAATGTTCCTTTCTCTTAATTGGAATGTCATCTCAGGATCGAAGGCATCGGGGTAATGCAAGTGAGCTAATCCTGGGGGTGGCCTTATATCAGCATGTATTGCATGATATGCCTTATTGAATCTTGTTGAAAACTGATGTATTGTCTCGCCTGGCTTTGTTTTCAAGTGGTCATACTCTTCTAGGATAAGAAAGATATTTCCCATGATTGCCCATCGGTCTAGGAAAACTTGCACGAACTGATGGAAATTGTTAATTCTTGCAGCTGAAAGACCCTTAAACCAATTTTTGACTTTACCTAGCAATGATAAGGCAAACATCCTGATACATACATCGTCTTCTTCCACCTCAAACAGATCAAGAAAATCCTCAAGATTTTGAATATGCTTTTCTGCAGTGATCTTCACATTTTCTCGATCAAACCTTGGCAAATTATTGATGGAATTTGTAGGGAGTTCATGGAGGATAGGAGGTAAATCTAGAGGTTTGTATCTGTCTGGGATTTTATCAGGTATAGGAGGCAAAGCAAGGGGCTTATAACAAGCTGGAATTTTGACCTGTGAATTTGGAATTTTCACATATGTATCAGAGATCTTGACAGCTGTGGGGAATAAAGTAGGTGGATTATGTTTGTCAAGGCTTTCTATAGGTGTAGGAGTGTGTATAAGAGCAATGGGAATGGGCTCAATCTTTTGAGGTTCTTCAGGTTGAAAATGATCATCCTGAATTTCAACAACATACTCTGGACCAGGATCATGATAAGAGAGAAAGTAATTGCAGATGAAACCAATAATATCATGAATACAATTCGAGCTCGAGTACCTGGTCTTTCTAGGATGCTTGGCCATGCTTCCGGTTCTTCCTCCAGTGGAGTATTTTAGTTGGCACTGTCTGGATCTGATTGGAGTCACCAGGTGAAATATTTCATCCTTCTTGTGTCTGGTCACTGTCCACCATCAATGATCATATCTGGAACTTTGAAGTGTACTACTGGGGAAAGGTTCCCCAGTATGGTTGCCATTCTGTTATCACTCTGTAATTTTCCCAAGGCCGTGGAGGCAGTCACAGAGGAAACATTAAAACCACTTTGAGTCAGGGATCTAGCCCTCCAAGACTCAGAGAGGGATCTCTTTGTTTGATATAGATTTATTGGAAATAAGGTATTAGGCTAGTTATGTAGAACATGGGTTTGTTTATGGATTTTGAATAGGTTTGGTTGAGACATGGAAAAGGACCATTGGGGAAAATGGATTCAAAGGTAAAGACGATGATGAATGAATAGCCAAGACAAAATATGACCAGGCAGGATAATCATGCTAGTGGATCCTTTGAGCTTATAAAATGGAAAAGAAGAATAAACTGATTTTTTTTTCAAATGTAGAGCAGAGTATATCTGAATTTTGCATTTCAAACTTGGAAGAAAACATAGATATTGTTTCAAGCTAGCATAAGGTGTCAATAACAAATCCTGCACATTATCTTCTCGTAGACAATACATAAAGAAAATCATTTAAAATAGAAAATAATGAGTTACATCATAGAAAACTTCACCACTAAAACAAAACACAGGAATCTGGAAATATAGTGCCTTTGTATTTCTTCATAAATTCATTTACAGCCTATGCGCATTTTTACATTTTAATCATCACAAGTCCAACCCTTGGTTCCACAAAAGTTTGTGGCTTTATAACCCTTACATCAGATATCCAACTCCTACAATACGGGATCAAATTTACTTAAAATAGAAAACCAACAACTGACATAAGAAAATAGGAAAGGATCATGTAAAATAGGTCCACTCCTTATCTTTGATGGTCTTCATATCCTTCCAAGTATTCAACAGGTATAGTAAGCCTTCAAAGGCTGATGGATCTTCATGAGATGTGGGATAAGTCAAAATTGCCACTTTTGGCACAAAAACAGTTTTTTGCCCAAACATAGGTAACCAATTTTAACCTTTCCACCTTGCTAGGCGCCTTGAAAACTGGAACAAAAACCCAAAATTGATGCCCTTATTTATTATCCATCATTACAAACCATTCTCGAGGTGTATGGGTGAGAAAAACTTGGATCTATGCACAAATAGTGCCTCTCTGCCCTGTCTGTGCTTTTGGTGTCTAAGAGAGGCAAAATCTGAGCTTGCTAGCCGTCGAAAGCTCCGCTTTCGGTGGCTAATGAACAGTTGAAATGTTCGCCTAAGCCACCAAAAATTTTGTCTTAGTGAAAATTAACAAAATTGCGAAATACCTTTTGTCTTAGCTTTTAAACACCTTAGGGTTGATCTTCTGAAGCCTCTGCATCTTGAGCAGGTTCTGGAATGGCTGTAGGATTGTCATCTATCTCTAGATCATTCAAATGGATGGTTGCATTTGCTAGGGTTTCAATATCAACAGGTGCTTGAGGCTGAGGTCTTGAAGGCATGGCTTGCAACCTCAATGAACTGACCTTTTTCTTCAAATGCATAGCTACTCTCCATAGAATGTTATAGTCCTTTACGATTTTCTTCTTCTTTTTCTTTTCTTTAACATTTTCAAGTGCCAATGTTTCCAAGGTTGCACTGGTTTCTATGAAATTCTTTGCTAAAGTCTCATATTGAGTCTTTATCACCTTCTCTAATACCTCCTGTTGTGCTATTTTCTCTTTAATCTTCTTAATCTTCTGAGATCTGAACTGCTTTGACTTGCTAGATGAGGCCTCTACAATTTGTTGGCCTTGATCCTCCTTTGGTGTTGGTGAGGGAAAATCTTCATACCCTGTTGTAACTGGATCTTCTGCTAGGGCTACTTCTTAATCTACTGCAACCTGGTCTTCTTCATCCTCAAAGTATGTATAGGGGATATTGAGGATATTCTTGTCCACTGGAGGTTCTTCTGCCTCCTCTGCATCCTTGCTAAAATCCAGTTTCTTCTTAGCTTTTGTAGGCTTAGAAGATGGAGGGGATTGATCAACTATGATAGGAGAGATGGCTCTCCTCTTTCTCTTTCCTCTTCTGGGAGTGAAAGACTTCCTTGAAGAAGACCCCTTTTTATCCTCTGGCTGTAAATCAGTCTGAAACTCATTCCAAAATAAGAAATGACCCCAATCCTTGTTCCTTCTCTGCAATAGCTCACAAATCAAGAGCTTAATCAAACCATGATGGGACAATCTACCTGCAACCTTGCTTGGTTTAGCCTTGACCTAATGAGCCATATTAGTTAAACTTTTGTGGAGGTAATAAGGCAAGTTCAAGGGGCTCCTTCCAGTAAAGTGATTCATCAATTTGAAAGGATAAATCATTACCCTATTATATCTACCCTCACAGGTTATGTAAACAAGAATTGACTTTAGCAGGTGTTGCCATTTCTCCTCCAGAAAAGACATAGGAATGTCTTTCTTCCATATCAAACACTTATGATATAGTTTCAAATAAGACCTAAATTAGACCTCCTTTGTAACAGTGGTCTTGAACCAGTTTTCTCCAGTCCTTGGCAACTCTGTCACCTCTGCTATGAGAGTTTCATCCACCAGGAACTCATCTTTTCCAATGACTGCCTTTCTGCCATCAAATGAGAGAGAAAAATCTTCTGCCACCTGCTGATGAGAGCTCTGCACTTTTTTACAAAATTCATAACAACATGCCTCCTTGAAGAGCTGACATACCTCTGGGTGTGATTCAAGGTAACCAATATCATCAAGCTCCTTCCATAACGTTGGTGATCCTCTCTTCATTTGCTGGAATGCTCTTATACCTGCAATTGGGAATTCAGGCTTGGAGGGAGACCACTCAACGTAGAATTAGGGAGATTTGTGCTCAATTATGACAGAGGCAAGAAACGGGGAAATGCGATTAAGGCGAGCCCTTATTTTGAGGGATGTGAGAGGGTAGTTAGGATTTGAAATGGGAATGATCATTCGAAAAACCTTGAAGGAAGTACAAAGACCACGTGATTTTATGAAACAAAAGTTGAAATGATCAAGTCAGGATACGTCGGGATCAGATCCTGATTCCCAGGACAGGTGTAGGATATGGAGGGTTTAAGGTTAGGTAGATCAAATCATAATATAATAACTCTTAAAACACCTCTTACCAAATCATACTCGATAGCTCCCCTGTCCTTTCGACGGCTAAATACAATCATAACATTTCACTAGGACGAGCTGACCGATTCAGATATCCCTGGGATTTCGGTGGCTAGGAGAGCCCCGAGTTTCACGTTTAAGCCGTTGAAAGCTAAGGCTTTCGGTGGCTTAGAAACCATTTTGAAAAGACACTTAGCCACCGAAACCTGTATTTTGAGTTTTTTGAAATAAAAACTGAATCAAATGTTTTCCATAGTTTATTACAAGCTTAAAACTCTTTAAAATGAGCCTTAAAATTTTAGAAATGCTCTTTCTAATAACAACCTAATACCTAATCAAATGAAATTGACTAATTTATTTGAGGAGATAATAGGCCAACAAACCGAGAATTTCATCACAGAACCCACAAATAGATTCTGAATCATCAGATCCCCTATCGTTATAGGTCATTAACATGCTCTTTAACCAATTCTGTAAAGGATTCCTCTTTGAACCACTCAACATTAAATTTGAAAGGGTTTACAAGATTTTTCATTCCTTTTGTAAGTTCTAAGAAGATTGGAAAGTGATCAGACTCTCCCCCTGAACCCACCCATTTTTGAAAGTGAAATTGACTTTCAATAAGAGCCTACGAAACCAGAAAATGATCAATGTGTTTTGCAATTCTTTCTGCCCCTACTCTATTATTTCTCCTGGTAGGATGGATGCAAGTTGGAGGAATATCGATCAATCTTTTCCTTTCCAGATGCATTTTGAAAAAATCCTATAGAGGATTAGATCTCTCCCTAGGCCCCCAAACTTCATCCATCCCCAAGGAAAAATTGAGATCCCCTCCCAAAATAAGGGCCTCAACTTCAAAGAAAGATTTGCTAAGCAAAGTTTCCCAAATCAGGACATACTCCAAATAAGGTCCATAGATATCAAGAATTGTAAACTCGGCCCCAAGCTCGAAGGAGAAGGAAATCATCCCTTGACCTGAGTCAAAACCCCATATATTTAGTGGTTTGATCCCACAATTGTTGCATCCCAAAGCTAGGTCGCTCAATATACCACTTACATCAATGCACGAGAAACTCCAGCCTTGAAAAATAGAAACAAGGAGCTTCTTAATATCAGAACCCTTCCCTAGAGTTTCCTGAAGAAGAATCAATTATGGTTGATTAACCGACATCAACCTTTTGAGGGAGGGCATTTTAAGAGGGATCACCAACCCTCAGTAGTTGAGAGAGAGGATCTCCATGGAGGAACTTGGTTAGGGGAGGCTAATGCTTTAAGAACCCCTTTAATGGAAGGTTGTATTCCTGCTGCAAGGTCCACCAAGGCCTTTTTTTGGGATTTATGGAAAAAAATATTTCCTACCACGTCTCGAGACACTTGTGGGAGGGAGGGGGTTTTGGCTAAGGCCCTCAATAAACTGAGAAAGTGGGGGGAGGTGGGGAATGGATATATTCTGGAGCTAATAAGAAATGTGAACCTCATCTAAGTCCATTGATTCCCCCAAAATTTCAGAGATCTCAACTAACTGAGCGGGGGAGGTAAGAGAAGAAACAAGGATGTGAGTATCAGAGAAAGGACGGGCTTCAAGGTTCAGAGGGGTAGTCGGGCCATTCTCTACATGAAGGGTTGGAATATTTTTTAGTGAGTTCATCCAATCTTTTCCAAGAAGAGAGAGGGATTTTACTAAAATATTGAAAGTGGGGTGGGGAATTTGAGGCTTACCCGGGAGGGGAACACGCTCCAAATGCAACTCCAAGTCTTGAGGTCTGAATCTCCTTCACGCTTTTTTGGTTGTCACTGCCTTTCCATCCCCACTAGGATTCACCGTCGAATGTGTATCGACCACCTCTTGAGCTTGAGGTAGAGGAGGTGATGGAGCATCAGTTGAAGGCCTTGGGTGTATTGAGTGTTCCCCTTCTTGAGAAGTCAGTCGTTTCATTGAAAAAAAAGAGTCCCCCTCTCCCGACTTCCCAGAATTCCCATGGAAAGGAAGATTGCATTGACTGACATTATGGCCATGTTGATGACATATTATACACCTGAAGGGAATACCTTCATAATCGAGATTTTGCTTGAAATATTTGTCACCAAAAATTAGATTTAGCTCCTCAAGAAACCCTTCACGCAGATCTAGGGTTACTAGAATCCTCGCAACCCCCATTTCTCCATATTCAATAAACAACATATCCTCTTCCACAAATCAACCCATCACATTCCTGAGCTCAACGAAACTTTTCTGAGTCCTAAATTCCATGGGAAGTCATGGGAGCCTTACCCATAAAAGAGAAATGTCAATCATTTCTTTGCTCGCATCGAATAAAGGGGTCCAACGCTTGAGAATAATGGGCATCGAATCAATGGACCAGGGTTGCTTTAAAACTCTTTTTGCCTCATATTTCCTGAACTTGAAATTGAACCACCACTTGGTTAGGGTTCTGACAATGGGGGCTTGTCCCAAAAACACTCCCCATGAATTATCTGCCCAATCCTTAATAAATTTTGTGTTGAAGAGTATGCCCCTTGCCATGCCCACTAGAACTGTCTCAGCCATGTCCATGGCCAATGGAATTAAAATGTCTTTCCCAAGTGCTAGATCTGCTTCCCCACGAGTTTTGACCCCTTTATTCTTTCGATGTCTAAGGGTTGTCTGACTAGGAGAAGACAAGTTTGTCACTTGAATAGGATAGTTAACCTTCACCTCCTGACCATTACCATCACCATGTGTGATTTCCCCTCTAGAATCCTCCAACTGCGAAGCTGAAGAAACTAAAATAGAATCAAGGAAAACCTCTTTACCCGAGAGAGACCTGTTGCCCAAAGGGAAGTTTCCTTGTTGAGAAGAAGAGGGATTGAAACCCAAAGAGTCACCTCCAAAAATATTTGAGACTGGTAGAGACCCTAGGAACCCTAGATCGAAGGGTCCTACATCCTGAAAAATCCCTGAGGCAGAAGAAAATCCGCTTGCCTGCCAAGATGCGGGAAAATACAGGTCAACCACCGAGGGAAGAGTAGGAAAAATGGGGCTTGATCGTCTCTCCACCAAAGATGCCTGGCCTAACCCATTACCATTGAAGCTTAGACTAGCTTCCGAGCCCAAACCAAAACTGCCTTCAGTTTGGGGATGACACAAATTTGAAAATCCCAGAGAAAAACCTAGAGAATCGTTTGGGGCTACAAATTTGAAAAGCCTAGAGAGTTTTGGGGCTACAACATCTCTAGAGAATCGTGGATAAAGATAGAGCAAATCCATAATAGTTTTGTAATTCATAATATTAAAATTAAAGGCAACACATTCTATCATATCCTCCTTGTATAAGCGTTTCTTTCCCCCATTGAGAGCACGACTATGACTAGATACTTAAAGTACAAACAGAAGATAAAAAAAACATGGAAAACACGAGGCTTAGTAAGGTTGCTTCAAATTCTAGCCAAAACCACCTATAGCTTAAGCAGGGTTGGCATAAAGATGTGAAGTTTTGGTTAAATCATTGGGGCATAACAACAACAACAACAACAACAATAATAATAATAATCTATTTTTAAGGTCACGGCCAAGCCATCACACCAAATTGGTGTATGAGACCCCCTTGTTTGTGGGACAAGGGACCTCCCTCCGCCCAACGATTTGACTGGGCGCATTACATCTATTAATATTATTTAAAATAACATTACATCTAAATTTATGAAAAAATTGTGGCGCCATTAAAAAATAGAGGTTAAGAGAAAATTAAGATACTACAAGGAGGTGATCAACCTAATCTATAAGATCAAAAGTATCTGTTTATTTTAACTAGAGTAAAGAAGAAAATCAACATTGCTAAAATAAGAATAAAGTCTCTTAAACTCCATAGTGAAACAGAGAGTTGGACAATTCCTAAAATTTCATGGGTCAATAGAATTTGTTGTCTTTGTGACACTATTGAGAAGGTTGATGAAAAGGGCATAGTGTAAATGTTCTACGTTTTTTACTTTTCCGGCGACTATCACCAGAATTCGATAATGCAATTCTTGGAAAAAACACAATTTTACAGTGCTCAAATTGTATTTCAGAATGCATAAATCGATTCAGCGCCCTCAAAAACCCAAGGGCACCTGAAATATGTACGATGAACCACTCAAATCTGCCATTCCGATTATTTTTCTAAACTTATGACCTAAACTCATTGAAAAAGATGCCTAGAAAAGGATAAAATTGTAGAATGTTTAGACTAAGTTGATGAAAAACACTTTCTTTTAGAATGTCCTACATACACCCACATTAGATCTCAATTTCAAAATATTTGTTACAATATCGACCTTCCTAACCTTTTAACTCATCAAAACTATGGTGATTTATGAATGTTTCTCTTAAAACTTTTTGAACACCAAAATAAAATTCTAAAGCAAACAAGAACAATATTGATCTCAATGGACTCAATGGACGTTGATAACTACCATCACCATCATGTAGTTTTGAGGATTTTAAAATAAAACTTGAAATAAACTCATAATACAACAAACAATTTGTTTTACAAATTAAATACAATTTTTAAGTCAATTTGAAATTACAAGTCTAAATCATTAAAATGGTAATATAGAATTGTTACAAAATATTTATCTAATTTATAAAATTATAAAATTTTATTATCAAAATCAAACATTTTCATAATTCCATTAAATTGCAAAGACAAACATTTTCATAATTCCATTAAATTGCAAAGACTATACTATTAGACAATGGGAAACAGCGAACGTTAAAAGTGGACTTTTAACCCCGCATGGTTATCCACTACGCTCTCCGAAAGAAGTGTAAAGTAGTTATCAGGCTTTGTTGGCAAAACGAAAACTCGGACTCTATACATATTGCAGATAACTATGGACTCCACAAATTGCAGATAACTATGGACTCTCATAAAATCAAATTTGGGTGCGGAATGACCCCCTTTTATATAGGGCGGGCACTCTCTTCCTCGGATAGATCCAAGGAGAGAAGGTAGTAAAGGGCCGAAGGGCGGGCACTCTTCCTCGGACCGCTCATTTACGGTCTCTTCCTCGGGCCGATCCTACCATTGGGCCATTCATCCGTTCAAGTCCCGAAGGACCATAAGGCAAGCTTACTCCGACCCCCAAGCCGGCCCCCGCCGCCCCAAGCCAGCCAAGGGAGGGATGGCCATTTCCTACGTCACATTTGGGTGCGGAATGACATGGAGGCCAATCCGACAAATGTGGCATGCGTGACTTCGCAACGCCGTTCACCGCAATCTACTGTAACCATTTCAAGGGAGGTAGGATATAAATAAAGGAAGGATATCTGCCTTCAACACCAATGCAAAAGTAAGTTTGCTCTGCATAATACTACGATAGCGAAAGACGACCATTTGGGCAGAAAGGAAAATGGCGAGCTCTACTGCAGGCCAGGTTATCAAATGCAAAGGTAATTAATTCACAAGGATTCAAGGCCACATTCTAAGTTAGATTTATGCTAATTGTATGTGTATGCTGATGTGCAATTTATGTTTAAACTCTGAGATTTTGATTTGTATTTTGGTTGTAGCTGCTGTTGCATGGGGAGCAGGGGAGCCTCTGAAGATTGAAGAAGTGGAGGTGGCTCCTCCACAAGCATTGGAAGTCAGAATCAAAGTGCATTATACTGCCTTGTGTCATACTGACCTTTATTTCTGGGATGCTAAGGTATAGACCAGAATGAATTAGAGAATAGATATTACACATCTCCTTCGTTGGTACTGCACTGTAGAACATATTGACTTCTCTTTATACCATTAAAATACTATAAAGATTGATTATTAAAATTTCTTCACAGTGAAATGAAATGACTGATATTACTTTGGTTGCAGGGCCAAACTCCTCTCTTTCCTCGTATCCTTGGACATGAAGCATCTGGGTATACACTTTGTTCTTGCCCATCAAGTCTGTGTTCAAAAAGAAATTAATTAGTCATACTAGCAGGCATGTAGAATTTCAAAAGGGAAAAAAAGACATGAATTTCTTGGTGATTTGTTGCTCACTAATTATAGCTTGCTTGACACAGAGTTATTGAGAGTGTTGGAGAAGGGGTGACTGACCTCAAGGAGGGTGACACTGTGCTTCCTGTATTTACTGGAGAATGTGGAGAATGCAGACACTGCAAGTCAGAGGAAAGCAACATGTGTGATCTGCTTAGGATTAATACTGACAGAGGGGTTGCGATAATTGATGGAAAGTCAAGGTTTTCAATTAATGGGAAACCGATTTACCACTTCCTTGGTACATCAACTTTCAGCGAGTATACAGTTGCGCATGTCGGTTGTGTTGCCAAAATTAATCCAGAGGCTCCTCTTGACAAAGTCTGTATTCTGAGTTGTGGGGTCTCAACAGGTAAATTATTTTCTGACTTTTTGAAACTTATATATGTAATTTGCTGATGATAGTGAAATAAGATCAAAATGATATAATTGACATGGTTTACATTGCAAAATATTTTATAAAGTGGGAAATTCAATAATTAAAGCTGGGCTGTTAATAAAATCACCCATGATCGTTTCCTTGATTGGAATTCCTATTCAAGATTCATTTTGTTGTGGAAACAGGGATGGGTGCGACTTTGAATGTAGCTAAACCTAAGAAGGGCTCAACAGTAGCCATATTTGGCCTTGGGGGTGTTGGGCTTGCTGTAAGTACTAATAGCCAGTGTTCTCTCTTTATGTTCATGTGTATACACCTTAGTTTTACAGTCTGCAATTTTTTTAAGGATTATTATAATTAGTTAACAGTTTTGCTGGATTCCTGAATATTTTGGGGACCAATATGATGGATTTACAGTTTAATTTTCTGTTAGATATCTGACCTGGGCTTAACTATGCAGGCTGCTGAAGGGGCAAGAATTGCAGGAGCTTCTCGAATAATTGGAATCGACTTAAACAGTGACAGATTTGAAAAAGGTTGTAGACTGCTCATTTCCATTATTGGATAACCTGTGTATATATGTTGACTGAAGAATTTCCTTTCTAATTCGTTGTTTGAATCATTTCTTGTAATCTATCCTGTTTCAGCAAAACTCTTTGGTGTAACGGAATTTATAAACCCAAAGGACCACGAGAAGCCTATTCAAGAGGTTGGTTGAGCTGCTTGCAATCATCTTCAATCTCTTTTCCAGATCGGAATACTTGTTTTCTTAACAGATATAGTATGAATTATTGCATTAGGAAAAGCTTGCTTTACCCTCGGCGGGGGAGCTGTATGCTCTATCCTGGTGGGATGAGCTGTGTGCATGCACTGCAAATTTCAATGTTGATGTTTAGTAAATAGCATCTGGAATTCAAAGTTATTCCTTCAATTCTTTTACAGGTTATTGCCGAAAGAACTGATGGAGGAGTGGACTCCAGCATCGAATGCACAGGGAATGTTAAGGCGATGATTCAAGCCTTCGAATCCTGCCATGATGTATTTCCTCTGGTTCTCTTGTAAATATAGTTGATTGCTTCCATTTTACCAAATGCATATGCCGGTCAGTGAAACGGAATTTGGTATCATAAATGTTGTGTTTTTCAGGGTTGGGGTGTAGCTGTTTTAGTGGGGGTCCCTCATTCAGATGCAGTCTTTGCAACGAGTCCTGCGCACTTTCTGACGGAGAGGACATTGAAAGGAACCTTCTTTGGAAACTATAAGCCCCGTTCTGATTTGCCAGGTCTTGTAGAATTGTATTTGGATAAGGTAAGACTTCCATCATTTATTTAGGGAAGTTATATATATATATATATATATAAAAGCTTATTATTCCCTGATGATTAATTTATTTGCTTAGATTTCCTGATAGAAACTGCTCACTCAGACCATGCTTGCTGATTTCCTTTCCTCGTAGATAGTACTAGTATGTGGTCTTTATGTAATCCTTCTTTATTGTTGTTTGCAGAAGCTTGAACTGGAGAAATTTATCACACATGAGGTTTCTTTTGAGGATATCAACAAGGCATTTGATTACATGATTAAAGGAGAGAGTCTGAGATGTGTGATTAAAGTGATTGGTGATTAAATGGTGAAGTCGTGAGTTTGTATTTACAGTTAGTCATTAGATTTGTTGATAGAGGTTTCCCTGCCTTTTTCGATAAATAAAAAGGGATAAATAAAGGGCTTGGAGAGGCACTATCAAAGCATTTGTTATCGCTTTGAAAGATAAAAATAAAGAAATTAGGACTTTGAAGAATTTGTCATGAAGGGAATTTTGGAACTTTGAATGATTGATATTGTAATCTAATTAAGATTGGATTTGTGGAAAATTTAAGAATTGTTATTATGAAAAAACTAAGTTGGAATTGTGGAGTTTTGAAGATTTGTTATAATGAGAAATGAAAATTGATAGTGAAACCTAAAAAAACAATTATTGTTACAATTTTGATGAAAGACTTAATAATTTTGAAAAAATAAAATTTTAATATTTTGAAAAATCTTTATTTTTATAAAAAATAAAGTTTTATATAGAATCATGAAAAATGATTATTATATTTTTAAAGGATGTTTCTAATTTTAAAAGATTAAAAATGAATAATGTAGAATTTTGAATATTTGTTATGATTTTGAAAAATAATGATTAAAGAATTATGTGAAAATAAAGGAAGGAAAAGTTATTATTATAATTAAAAAAATTAAAGTATTAGAAATGGAAAATAAAACAAACAACTTTTCATGAAAAAAAATTAAAGTGTTGTTGAAAATGGAAAATATAGCAAATAATGTTTCATGAAAAAATTATTATGTTGAATATGGAAAACATAATAAACAATGTATCATTTGAATATGGAGTGCCTAAAGAGAAGTTATATAATGTATCATTTGACTAAAGAGTGTCTAAAGAAAAGTTATATAATGTATCATTTGACTAGAGAGTGCTTAGCTAGAAGTTATATACAAGTAACATAACTTAGAGAAAAAAATAAAAGTACCTTTTCAGAATCTTCTTTATAGGCTTCTTTATTTGCATGAAGGTTACACGCATAAAACATAAAAAATCAATCCACAAAGATATTTAATCCATTGAATTTCTCAAATACTCCAGGTTGGGAATATGTTGGGCTGCAATATTTTAACCCTCCCATTCATTCATTGTGTTTAACACTTAGAACAAAAAGATACCCAAACATTTTTTTAGCCAATCAATATTCATTCAAAAACCATTTTTGCGAAAAACTAAACTTGTCTTTTGCCAATTGAGTGGTTAATGCATCAATCACCATTTTCTCCACATCATAAAATCACATTTGTAATACCCCTTTTTTTTTATTCCTTAACAAAGTGATATCACATTTCAATGTGATTGGTTCTCAAATGAAACTTGAGATTTTTCACTATTTCAATGCGATCTTCCATTAATCTCCTTAAACAAATCAATTCCTCGGTTGGGAATATACACTTTGCTTATGGTTGGTTGCTTAGTTGCTCAATTGAAACTGTTGGATCATGTTGTCATTGATGCCGATGGTTTGATTGATTGATGTCATTGATTGATGCCAAAGGATTAATTGATTGATTGATGATTGATGTAATGTAATATGTATTGTCCTTGATGAAGATG